>WYDF02005118.1:0-13935 GCA_009867245.2 Adranes taylori
CATCGGCAGAAGGCAAGGCTTTTATTTACATATTACACACTTCTCATTCCCTATCAAATTCTTCCCTTTACTTTCTTCGTTTTATTTCCTCCAAAATTCTCTTCATTAACTCTAAACCTTTTCCCTCTATCCCTAAGCTTAGCCTCCAGGTAACACCCAATTGCCTTTCTCTATCCAACCATCTTATCCCATCATACTCCCTTGTCCAGTGGCTCCACATTCTGTTCCCTACCACATATTCTACACATTCTTTCTTGTTCATTCATCCATAATTATTTACCCCTTCTTCATTCCCACACCCAAACCTCGCAATCAATCTTTTCTCACCCATACTTTAATCTGCTAGCAAATACTCACTCATTCCATCTTCTTTCATAATCCATCTATATCTATTATTATAGCTGCTACTCTCAATTTTGCTTTCACGTTCTTACCTTTGTACATCCTTCATTCTTTCTACACTCTCACTCACTCCTTGCACACATATCAACATCATCTCCAACCACCTACTTGTAGACCATCCAACCCTTTTGTTCACAATCTTTCTGCTCTTTATCCATTAATTCACACAATCTGCCTTTCTTACTTTCATCATTCCATCCATGCACACTTTACATAATCTGTACTTTTCATCACTCAGGACTTTCCGCTCAAAGTTCATCATTTTTTTGTCACACCTCTAGTCCATATTTCAAATTTACCTACTTCTAGCAGAACAAAACCATTAGGCGTATTCCTATCTAGTCATAAGATTCTTCTTATACAATTTACCTGTACTCTCTGTATCCTGTCCCTTTCTTCAAGTGCCCATACTTCCGCTCCATACATAACAATTTCTTTCACACATACCTCCATTATCCTATTTCTCATTTTCACAGGTGCTACGAACTTCCTCTCCCATATCATTCTCATTCTCTCTATCGCTGCTCCCGCTTTTTTTGTCACCATTTCTATATGTTCCTTATACATCCCATTTTGCGACAGCACAAATCCGAAATATCTAAACTTCTTCACCCTTTCTGTTTTATGTCCACCTATACAAAATTCGATATATTTCCGTGCGCTTACGTTGTTAACCTTGGCTAAACATTTACATGCAAGACAACGCTCGCCTGTCCGCACAAATGCATGCTTCTCTCTGTGGTCTGCAATAGCAATGAACAATTTGTAGCGATGACACGTATGTTCGTAGCTCTCCAGTAAATAAACTACTTACCTGCTTTTTAGCGCGACATAATGTGATAATATATGCATATGGTATTATTATTAGGATCAGGTAGATAATAACTTTTGAAATAGTGAATATTAATGTTTATTGCAATTTTGAAATAGTGAGTTAAAACATCGCAGTAGGAATCCGCTTGCCGGGCCAGAGGCGCAGGCAACACCGTAGGCATCCACTAGAAGCGCCCGTGGCGCGGATAACGCTATTGACATCCCGTGACCGCGCCAGAGGCGCGGACAACGCGTACAATCTGTCAAAACGCCAAAAATGGATCGGATGGTCAACTTTTCTAAATCGCTCGGACACTTATGATGCTTTATTAGTACATTGTACCCATGCGAAGCCGAAGCGGGTCGCTAGTATTATATATACTAATAATTTTATATAGATATATAAAGTTATATAATATAAAAATAATTACATGACAAAATTTACGAAAAATATTTTTTTAAATACCTCGTATACATTTTATACGTTCTTGAAAAGATTTAGTCATTAAAACATCTTGAAGTTAATCACACTAATTTCTGTAAAGAAATCTACATTTCGAGAGTTTCCCTACAACTAGTTACAGCTGCTTAGCATCTGTTTTCGCCTAAGATGTTCACCCCTTTACTTATGAATTTCAACCGCTGGAGTCCGATAAAATATGAGTTTCGTTACTATATTTATGAGAATACTTCTAAATAGTGTAGCACTTACGATTCCTATATGATATGATTATAAATACTTATTTCAATATTATACAGTATTAACGGAAAACTTACTAGCCGATTTTGAACGGGACATATAAAACGATTAATAGCGTTGGTAATTTCTTCTGGAAAAATAGGTCCGACTTCACGAGAAACAGTTATGAAACAATCTGAAACAGTATCCCATTACTCATTGCAGCTTGCTCAATGACAAAATTTTAGATATATCAGTACAAGTCTCAGGGTCTCTTGTCAGCAAATTATGAATTTCAAGAAGTTTCCTCTCTGGAACACATTCAGTTAGCTTAAATGAAGATTGAGGGCATTTGAAATCAGGTTTGGAAACCCAAAGAGTCCCATATCACCATATCTTATCATTAGTAAGTTGGCCGTGCAATATGTAGAAAGGACGTCTGAAGAATTATCCTTGGAGGATACATAGTGCTATTTCAATTTTTTAGTGAGTCCTTGAATCTCGGAAACTCTGTTTGCAATACACGCTTTCAAAATGTTTTTAGGAGCAGAAATCCAAGAGATGCAAATGGAAGAAGGGAGGTAGGGATAGCAGAAAGGACGTTATTAAGTTTGGAGTAAAAGAGACTGAGAAGGTTAAAAGCTATAAATATCTGGGATATATGTTGTGTCAGAATGCATTATGTAGGGAGCATGTTACAATGGTTGCAATAAAACAAGAGTTGCGATAAAAGAATGAGGTGTGTGTGTGAAAGGAACTTTGGGAAATCTGTGAAAATGAAGACAATAATATTAAATGTTTGTGTGAAGAGTATAATGCTGTATGGGGCAGTAGTTGAGGAGTATGTGAAAGGTATGAAATTAAAAACGTGCAATTAGTATGCTCGAAAAGAATATTAGCACACGTCTACGCCAGGTGAGATAGTGTTGGCTGAATTTGGTTTGTATACATGTTGGGTGTCTGGCCTCAAGACAATGGAGAACTTTGAATAGTTTAGGGCAAGAAAGTAAGCTTATGAAAGAATCTGGTGGTCTCTTCAGAAAGGATATGAGAAAATGTTTGTTGAGGTGGGAGTTGTGGAAGGATTAATGAAGGATGTTGAGATGAAAGAAAGAGATATGAAAATAAGAAATACCAATTATAACACTAGATACAAAGACATAAGAGTGGAGGGTAGTGTGCCTGAGTATTTGCAGTATAGGTGGAGTATGGAAAGCAGGATTAATACGGGGTGATAGTGAGAGGATATTAGCTGAGAATATGAGGATCTGTTTCTGGCATTAAGGTAGTTGGTTGGGAATATTGGAGAAGATAAAATGGAGATAAGCAGGAAGGGAGTATACATTAAATTAGGAATTAATTGGCAGCAAGATGAAGAGCCAAAGTCCATCAGCCTTCCCTTAATACAAGAAGGTGTTGTTTTTTTGTTTTGTTTTGTTTTCGATCGAAGTTTACGATATTTTAGTTTTAAGTTTAAGCATTGTTTATGTTCATGTAATTGTTATTGTATGATATTGTGCCTATAAATATCTTTCTAACTATATATCCAAGAGAGATCACTCCAGTGTGTGACCTGCTGAGAAATATTGATGCTAACATCCGCAAGAATTTTTTCAGGTTATCCTGAGGCTAAAAGTGCCGTGCAAAGCTTCAATCGGCGAATCCTTTGTGATTTTAACGGAGCTACCTTTGAGTTGGCACACAATTGATGGATATAATACTGTCCTGAAGTACGCAACAGGTCGCAAGCATCGCCAGAAAGTTGAATCGTTGAAAAGCCTGTCAAGGAAAATAAATCCATTTTTGTTTATTCAATTAGATATGCCTTTAACCCAATTTACCTTAAGAAGACAACTTCTCTGAATTATTACATTAGCCATTGTAATATAAGGACAAATCAAACCGAGTGGATCAAGCACAGATGAGACTGAAGACAAAATACTTCTCTTGCTAATCGGATAATTTTCATTAGCATTAGTAACTGAAAATGTAAAAGATTCGCTACAAGTAGACGACAGAATACTCAAAGTTTTGGAGTTCTCGTAAGGAGCAAAAAATTTCAATTGTTCCCTTCGGCAATAACGGCAATGATTCCTTAATCATTCGAGCATCATTTAGGGAGTGGAAAACAACCTTGATTCAATATATTTGAACCCTCAAAATAGAATTCGATGGCTCCTTCAATTGTCGGATACCGAGAAATAATAATTAATATAAAATCGTGACTCATGGTATAAGCGGCTTTAGGAAATTGAAATTTGTTCTAAGACAGCGAGTGGCAAGAAATGAAGCTGCGGCCGTTCCGTGAGTAGCAGTGTTTAATTGGTAGGTACGAACATCAATGACAGAAGGTAAGCGATATACAATTCACTGCAGACGTCGCTGTTCATCAGTAATTAAGATCTGGTGGTATATTTTCTCCACGTGAGATGAGATTACTTATAATGATTTAAGATTATTTATAATTATTTTGGGCATAATCAATAATTGAATTTATTTGAACTGTACTTGTACTACCTAGAACGAAGCAGAATGTAGAAGATGTTGTCCTGCAGGTTTAGACCTATCATTTCTAAATCATTGAGCAATATTCCCAAAATGGTTGGTTGATGCAGATGTATTAAAACCACGTGAAGCTTGAGGTTAGAACTACTTTCCTTGAACACCTCGTGATGGGGAAGATAGTGAGGGAGTGAAGTTTCCGATGTAGCAATATTCACATGACCGGAATCTTCTCATCTCGTGAGAACCCTTTTTCTAAACTGTTGAACTGCTTCAGAGCACGTTTGAATAAAGTTCGCAATTTACTCGGATCATACGTAAACAGGTGTGTCTTACTAATACGACCTTCCTTATTGAGCATTAGATTTGCCTCAAATTTGCTTCACGTTGCTTCTCCCGCTCGGATTGGATGGCTCCAGATTACGGAATGGGGGTTTAGGATTAATAATAATAATAACTCCTATTAGAAAATATTATGTGCTTGTCTCAATATTTCTTTAACAAAATATTATCGTTTTAGATTATACCTGCCCACTCACTATGCATCAGTTTTTTGTTTCAAAATTACTTTCCTCTACTATTAGCGTGACTCTGGAGTGACGTATCTGCTTGCATTTAATTATTACATGGAGTTGTGAGTGTAATTTTGTCTATATAGTTCTCAATATGGGTTTAAACTGATTTTGGATAATTATTTTTAAATCTTGTAAAAATTACTGAACCTAGAAGAGTTCCTTGTAGAACTCCAAATGTGAACATAACTCCACATGCGCTAATATTGCGCGCATTTAATGAGTGGTTTTGTTTTTGTCAGATAAATTGTCAGATAAATAGTGTACCTTGGTTTTCGCAAATTGGCTTCCAGCAAAATATTTGGGTGATTTGCTTGAAGGGACAATTTATTTTTTGCAAATAATGTTTTTGGCGATTTTTGAGAAAGATGGAAGGACTGACATTGGTCAATAGTTAGATCAATACCTCTTCTTTGATTCGATCTTGTTTTTTCTGAAAAGGTACTTCTTTTGTAATATTTAGTTTGTCAAGAGAGAATTCTTTAAAGAAATATATGTTTATTATACAAGTAGTTTTAAATGTTTTTGAACTATGGTCTTATTCTTCATGCACTCAAAAATCCAGAACTGATTTAGAATTAGAGTTTGAGATTAAAGCTAGGCTTGATGCTGTTGGACAATTTTAGACGACTCGAAGATCGATTCAGTCCTTGTGAAGTCCTATTTTATATACCTTTGTCTGCAAGAAGTATGGGTTTTCAGCTAATGAAAAACCTGTAATGGCTTTAATTCATAGTTTTATGGATTCAGTGAAGCATTTGGTTGAACAGACATATATTAGAAATGGCCGATTTCTCTGCATGAACCTGTCCATCAATCTTGGACTTGTGAGCATTTTTGGGTATAGAATTTCAAAAAGTAAATCAAGTTGTTGATGGCAAAACTTATTACCAACTTCTCCTACTGGGATTTAATTGGGTAGTTGTATGCAATGGGGTTGTATTCCCGGGCTAACGTGGATACACCTCAGCCAAGCTATTTCCAATCCCAGACGATGCTCCTGAGACAACTAGAGTTCCAATACACTTACCGGTTGAGCTCCAGTGTCGCAAATTTGCTTCACATTGCTTTGTTTTCTCCTTTGTTTTCTCTCCGTTAATGCGCTTTTATATGATCTGCTTCGGGTCGTGCTCGTCGCTACGATTGTACACGAATTAGTTACGAAGTTGTAATACGCTTTCATTTAGATTGACGTCCATAATTAATTAATATGAAGTTTGTACACCTAAAGCTGGGTTCATAGATCTATATATTTCGAAGAGTAGCAGGACGTCGACAATAGGCCAATTTTGCTAGGTACAGTCGAACGGAAAGTTTGATGTTTTCTGATTCATTCAAAATACATTCCGTTTTAGAATAACGGTACTTTAAAAACTTGCATTTCTCCTAAATTCATATCTAGAATAGTCGCACCAATAAAACCAATCTTTTCGCGCGAAATATTTTTATGACTATAACCAAATATTTCTTTAACGATCAATGCCTTCGTATGTAAAATTTTGCCTTGATTTTTAAAGTCAAAATTCTTAAATGTAATTATTTTGTTAATTATTTTGCTTAATTATTTTGTCTCTTCTCGGAAAACAATTATTTGTTATTTACCAAATCTTTCCACACCAGATCTTAGCTATGCTTGTTACAAAAACATTTTATAAAACGACTCGTTTTATTCAAGGAAGAGTTGAAGCAAACAGTAAAAGAGAAATATAAACATATTGTGGCAAGTTGTAAGTTTGCTTTACAATAGGCAGCAAACAGAATGTTGAGCTGAGTTGTGACAATATATAAAAAATGTTGAAAATATATTTGACGTTTTGCTTTGTTTCTTCCTGTGATTTACCACTCGAACATCGCTTTTGCATCTGTTTCCTTTCTATTATTAGCTCCCTTCGCCTTCTTACTTGTTCCATATGCCTTGCAGCTTTTTAGGGCAGCAGAGTCCATTGGAGGGATACAAGTTATCACTTGCAGTACCACGCCATCCTAGACTCTAAAACCATGCTAAGCATCCCAATGTATTGCTCTTATTTTTTGACTCATTTATTTATTTCGATATGGTTTCATTTTGTTATCTGAGCTTTGGTTGTTTTGTATTTTTCTTTCCTATTTTTTTTTTTTAGAAGAGATGAAATAAAAAAATATTCCGAAGATATTGGAGTAAACCTCAGGCTCTTTTGGTATTGGAAAATTTTGAATAAATGAACTACTGTTCAATGTTTAAAGATTCGGCGTATGTGAGATAATGATCTCATAATATGTTACATTGCAAATAACATGTATCTTCCTGTAATCAGTGATTAAGACAGAAAATAATTCGAGTTCCATTTGACATAGATATTTGAAGACTAATGTATACGAGAGTGGTTTGACGGAAATGTAGCCTAAGTAAGAAAATGCATGATTTTTGTTTTACTTTATTATTCATTTTTCGACATAGTCCCGTTTTATGGCAATACACTTTTCAAGACCACTTTCCAACTTCTTCATCGCTTCCGAAAAGTAGGTTTGCTCGAACTCTTCAAAATAGTGGAATATTTCTGTTACGTCTTCCTCATTTGTTGCAAAACAACGTGCTCCAAGCAATTTTTTAAGGTTTGGGAACATTTAGAAGTCGCAAGAGGCTAGATATTGTGAATAGGTTGGGTGATCGATCAATTCGTAGCCTTATTCGTTCAATTTTGCTCTGTGCGCGGATGCGTTGTCATGATGGAGGAGAACATTTTGGCGATCCAAACCGGGGCGTTTTTTTCTTCAATTATGCGTCGAAACGGTCCGAGAATGCTGAGTAGTTATCGCCATATATGGTTTTACACTTTGCCAAGTAATCAATAAGAATAATGCCTTCCGCATCCTAAAAAGCAGTCGCGATTACCTTACCAGGCGATCGGGTTGTCTTTGCCATCTTCGGTAGGCCTTCGCTTCTTTTCGCCACTGATTTGACATTTTCTTCGTCTCCAGTGTGTACTAATGGATCCACGTTTCACCAACAGTGACGATTCTATGAAAAAGTCCTTCGGATCACGTTCTCGTCGGCAAAAGCTTCTCCGAATCCGTCACACGGGTGCGTTTCTGGTCGATAGTGAGTAAACGCGACAACTATTGCGCAGCTAGCTTTTTCATATCCAAATGTTTGTGTATGATGGCGTGTACACTCTCGGTTGATATGTTTGTTGTAGCCTCTCCTAGCTCACTCGTACGACCACGAATAAAGGCAGTTTCCAAAATTTAACTATTGTTAACGAGAGTGCAGGCTCTCTATGAAAAACACCCAGTTCAAGTTTGACTTCCGCATTTTTTTTTCCCTTTCACGTACAGGAACTTAGTTAGTGAACGATATTCTATTTTCTATTTTTCATAAAACTCAAAGTTGCTTACTTGCGACTACTGTAAAAACCATACTAATTGTTCTTTTTGCTTCAAATTTTGACGAACGTCATGCGTTGGCTGGCATATACCACAACCAATATGGCGTTCGGTGTCACGTAACGATATCTATCGAAGGCTAGATTTAAGTCAAACTACCCTCATGTTATTTTATATTCATGTATTTAATTCCTACCTTGTTGTAGGTTCAAAATACTTGATATATTCGATTTTGTGGTTACTAGCCCCTCAGTGGATCTACGTTTTAACTTTGTTGATACAAAAATAGCAAATCACAGTAGACCAAAAACTAATGACTCCTATTGCTATAAATGTTAATAATATTGAGTCAAATTACATTTCATTGACATCATGAAAGTATGCATGAATACGTCTAGTTTAATGCAACAATGTACCCTCAAGAGTAGTAAAAGAATAAATATTGACAAGATTACACTTAGATATGCAAAATATAAAATTCCTTTCTTCTGAAAGGAATTTTTCTATTTTGTATCTCCTGGGCACCCTCTGCATCTCCAGGAATTTTTCTATTTTGTATGCATGAAACTCTGTGCTCTAATTTTACCGTTCAAGTAATATTCTTACCTCCAAATACCACTTCCATCTTACATACCATGGATCTAGGCGCAATAGCAGCATTCAAAGGCTATAATTTACGGAAAATGATTCGACAACTCATTGAAGAAACTGGTAGAGGTGATAAAGATACCATGTGGATTTGGTGGAAAAAATTTAATATTATGAAAGCTATCAGTAATATTAACAAAGCGTGGAATAAAATTACCCAGTTCCTTACCAAGGATGTTTGAAAGAAGTTCTTCAAGACAAAGAAACTATGTTCATAATATCACCGGACGTATTTTAACCATTTCCGGAGCCATTGAAGGTGTTGATGTAGATAATGTTCAAACTTGCCAAAATCACACGGCAAGTCTTCAGCTAAGGAAGGGTTGCAGGAAATAGACTGCATACTATTTCCCAAACAAGTGACGACTTAGAACCTGTTCCTGTGCTAGATTTAAATGTCAAAATCATCTGGAAGATCCTGTATCTTATCAATCAATGCATGGAGTTGTTAGAAGAAAGAGACGAATAGTACGAGCGAAGAAGTTGGTGATGCGTGGTGTAAAGCGTAGTGGTGACGGATTGTTTGACTGTTATTAACAAAGTTTGTGTAATAAACGTAAACGGGCTCAGCAAAGAACACCAGATCCTTTTCTACAATGCGGAACAAAGTGGTTAAATGAATTTTTTTAGTTCCTTTTCAATCGTATATTATTTTTATTCTACATTAGATATTTATTTTCATATTACAAATGTTAACCTTATGAATAAAATAAAATTTCTTTCATACCCTACAATTATTTTTTTGAGTGCGAAATTTATATTTTCGGAAACGTATCTTTCACAATAAGCGAGGATTACCTGTAAATATTGTCGCGTTTTTTAGTAGGTTAGTGTAGCAATCTCCTGCTCACAATTATAGGTCCCTGACTCCTTCGCTATTTTATAAAATAGCGCTTTAGTTTAGCTATTTCTAGAAAAGTTATGAATTGAATAATTGATGCGAAACGATCTAATTTAAATTCCCAAGTTAGCCCACTTAATTTATAATAAAACACTAGGCCGGACCATCGCTAAGTTGGACGTGTCGTTTAGATTTAATTGTGCATTTCAAGGCTGAGTAACTACTGGTAACGTCAATCCTTAACGATAATCATAAGCCTTAATCATTCAGGCAGCAGAAATGAAACAGTTCTTAAATTTAATAAAATTGTATAGGCCGTTAAAAATGTTTATATGCAATCCACTTACATGCTCATTCATTCTCATACGTAAAATAACTAGTCAATGCTTTGCAATTAATAAAATAAATCAACAATTGAATAAAAGTTACTTTATCAATTGTTCAGTCACATCAAAAAAATTTTAAACTAGGTACTTACAGATTATGCCGCTGTACACAAGCTATTTATTTATTATTTTAGATTAACGCACCATTATCATAATTAGTTATTTGTTTTTCTTTTGGTTTTACCTTGCTCAAAAAAGTTGTTACTAATTACACTCGACTTTACTTTATTCATCAAAATTATACTCAAGTTATTCTATCTGAATTATTCCCAAAAATATTAATGCTAAGTACTACGCTACATTAGACGAATGCATAATAAAGTACTTAATCAATTTATGATCACACTTAAATTTAACATGAGTTTATTCTTTATTTAATTATTAATCTAGTATTCTTTTATTCCGGTTTATTTCGCTACTTAGTTAGCATTACAACGTTCGGCGGACGCCCAGAATTACGCTCCCTGTACTAGAATTTGGCATCTTTTTTTATACATTCTAATCTCGTTCCACTTCCGCTATGCATTTTTTTTTAGTGTATGTGTTCCACTTAAGTGTCTATACTACTGTTGCATGAATCACCTTTCATCGTAATTGAGGTCAATCCAATCAGATGTGCTTCTATACCTATAAACCTCACAGCGTCCATTCATTTATTATCAATCAATTACCAATTAAATTAATTTGGTCACTTACACACTGACATAGCGCACTTCTGCTATCGATTACTGTGTCTGCGGGTAGTGTTAACACATCATACACTCAATTGAATGTTATTACACCGGCCCTGACTTTCTTTAAGCCACACTTCCTAAATATTCATTTCTTCCGATAATTTGAACGCTAAATACCTCGGAAACATTCTAGTTCCTTTTAAAATGTATTCATGTTATATTTTACTTTATAAATAAAGCTTCAATGATTCTCCAAATGTTAATTACTACCTGTCGGGCTTTCCACTAGCATACAACATGTTTATTGTTAACAACACTTCACAAGATCTATGCGTTCTGAATTTCTTGTATCTTTTATAAGTATTGCATGTTCTATCTTTCTAATCTCAAACTTAATAGGAATGTGGACAAATCTCCACGATACACCCCCCCCCCTTCGGGAAAATTCGACCCAGAATTTTAACTTCCGAAATTACAATCAACTTTGCTTAACTCCAAAGAATTGTTCACCTAATTGACACAAACTGATTTTATCTATAAACGTATCTTATGCTCCCATTATGCTCTGTTTAATCTATAGCCTAAATGCGGAACGTTCTAATCTAAATCCCCCAGTTAGCCCTGTTTATTTAGAATAAAACACTAGACCAGATCATCGCTAAGTTGGACGTGCCGTTTAGATTTAATTGTGTCTTTCGTGGCTAGGTAACGTCGATTCTTAAGGATAGTCATAAGCCTTAATAATACTGGCAACAGAAATGAAACAGTTATTAAACTTACCTAAATTATATCGGTCGTTAAAAATGTTTACATGCAATCCAGTGACATGCTTATTCATTCCGATACGTAAAATAAAGCAATCAACGCTTTGCAATTAATAAAATTAATCAACACTTGAATAAAAATGTCTTTATGATTTATTAAATTACATAAAAAAATGTTAAGCTTGGTACTTACAGATTTTGTCGCTGTACACGAGCTATTTATTTGTTATTTTATAGTAACGCACCATTACGTTAATTATTTATTTGTATTTCTTTTGGCTCTACATTGATCAACAAACACGCTACTGCTTGTTACTAATTACACTCGACTTTCATCAAAATTATACTCAACTTAATTTATCTGAATTATTCTGAAAATTATTAATGCTATGTACCGCGCTACATTAGACGAATATATATTAAAGTACTTATTAAATTTATGAATTTATGATTTATTTTTGATTAAATTATTTATCTAATATTATTCTATTCCGGATTATTATTACGCTACATAGTCTAGCATTACGACGTTCGGCGGTCGTCCAAAATTACTCTCCCTCTAGTAGAACTCGGAATCTTTTTTATACATCCTGATCCCCTTCCACTTATCGATATGGGTATATTTGTCATTATTAATTTGTACATAATTAACACATTATACAATCTTCGCTATTTCCTTCTTATAGTAAAATAAATTTAGTCAATGTATTCTACTTAATTGTCTTCTGCCAGGTTAATTAACTTGGATCGCAGTTGAGGTCAATCAATTCAGATGTGCTTCTGGTACCTATACCCATAAACTACACATGGCGTCCATTTATTTATTATCAATCAAT
The DNA here is from genome assembly GCA_009867245.2 of Adranes taylori. Lineage (NCBI taxonomy): Eukaryota > Metazoa > Arthropoda > Insecta > Coleoptera > Staphylinidae > Adranes > Adranes taylori. Next base: position 12,481 of record WYDF02005118.1, read on the forward strand.
TGCCAATTAAATTTATTTGGTTACTTACACACTGACGTAGTACACTTTTGTTATCGATTACTGGGTCCGTGGGTAGTTTTAACACATCATACACTCCATTTAATGTTTTTACACCACCCCTTACTCTCTTTAAGCAACACCTCCTAATTATTCATTTCTTTCGATAATTTGAACGCTAAACACCTCGGAAACATTCTGGTTCCGTCGGAACTTAATCTATTTCTATACTGTAATTCTGAATTAATTAAGATGCTTTTAATATGTATTCACAATATATATTACTTCATAAATAGCAGCTTGAATCAATCCCTAAATGTCAATTAATTCTTGGCGGGCATTCAACTAGCATACAACATGTTCACTGTTAACAACACTTCACAAGGTCTACGCGTCTTGAATTTCTTGTATCTTTTGTATTCCATGTTCGATCTTTCTAATCTCAAACTGAACAGGAACGTGGATAAATCTCTACGTTACAATATATTCATTTTGAAAATAAAATCTAAAACGCACGCTACTGCTTAGCTATTTAATCGGCTTTTACGCAACTCGTTAAACTAATTAGAACACAAGTCTTGTTTTTTTGTAACTTTGCCAAATAAAATTCCAAATGGCAACAGAGACATGTTTTATAAACACATCGAACGTCTTACGGAAGATTTAAACAATCCAAGAAATAAATGTTATTTAGTTATAATTTCATCAGTTTGCTATAGCCGTTCATAATGTTCGTCTTGTTTTCCTGAATTCCAAGCGTAAATAACGCCAAACAAAATATACCAAAATTAAATTAATTTTATGAGGAACTTCCTGCCTCATATTAGCGAATTAAAAAACAAAGCGAAAACAAGAAACTGCCTAAAACAGTAAAACCTCATCTCAAATAAATTATGATATCGAAAGTTTTCTGTTTTCACCGTTATTTGTTACATTCAAGATGAGAATAATAAAGAAACGCGAAGTTTTCCACATTTAAACTTTTTAATTTTGAATAATGATCGTCGGTTGAATATTGAGGGAAATAATTGCACACTTGTTTCATCGCATTTTTCATTGTACTTTACGTTCTACCGTAGCTTCTCGTCCTTCTCTTTTTCTTATTCGTTACTTTTTTCTTAACCATCTTTTGATGCTTCATTTGCAAACAGTGTGCTACTGATGCTAAGAGCGCGAGAAACTGTCTAAAGATAATTGAAGTGGATGTTTGCCGCACACTTGTTTAGTTAACGAGCTGTTTCGTGGTACGAACGAACAATCCCTTTTCTTTGTGGTTATACAACTTTGTTTTATTTTCTCTTTCCCATCATGTAATATAAAGTATTTTAGTTTTAGAGATTTCTGATTATTGTATTACAGTGAAACGGTGTCACAGAGTAATCAAACTTGAAGAATTATAATAGTTGTTTAATTAAGCAAGTAATCATCGAAAATTGCGAATCATATATGAGAGACCAC
>WYDF02005129.1:0-13935 GCA_009867245.2 Adranes taylori
GAAACCCTTTGCCGTCAGGTAATAAAATCTTACAGTGAGGTAAGATTTTATTAACTGGCATAGTTCCGTTGAGCAACCATTTTGGAATAGTCCGTCATGCCCTCCATACCTTGACAAATGCTTTGGAAACAGCTAATAGTAGCGTTCCAGCAGATTTGTTTTCATTACAACTTTTGGTGACGTATTGGACAACTCTCAAAATCTGGACAGTAGTAGAGTGATCTGGTCTAAATACAAATTGCTCGCTTTTTAGATTGTGCTCTGGTATTGCTTTGTTTAGTCTGGTGAGGATGATTTTCTCATAAATTTTCCTCAATGACGTAATAAGCTTATCTGAGTATACTCTTGAGGAAATAGGCTGTTTACAGATTTGGGTATCAAAATTGTGTCCGCATGTTTCCACTTTGCCAGAAAGTAGGTGAATTCAAGAGCTTTGTTAATTACTGTTGTTAGTCTAGTAACTACGTTTGGGGGTAGCACCACCGAGCCCTGGTGCTGTTGCTTGTTTTCACTTCATCCTAATTGGAAAGCCTTATCGGATTGTTTGTGGCCTGTTCTAAAAATATCTGAGGTTTCTTTCCTATTTTTTCAGTGAAATTGAGTTCGGATAACTCCCAATTTGGGCAGCATTGGGTTTCTAAGGTTCATCCGAAAACCTTTGCTTCATCTTGGTCAGAGTAAGCAATGCCAGTTATTCTACGTACCGGAGGAATTTTGTTTTTCTTTTTGTAAGTGCCCTTGTTATGTGCCAAAGGCTGTTGATGTAGTTAGGGTCTCAAGTTTGCGCTCCCAATGATCGTTTGCGAGAGATCTTAACTTATCACGTACTGGCCGTCCTTGTCCAAAGGGTGTTGGTTGACTTGGAACTGCAATTGTTATGCAATTGCGCTTTTCTGCGTAACGCTCTGCTTTTTTTCCATTGGTGTTGTGTACTTTGCTATTCCAAGAAGAGCTCTTCTAGTTTAGGTCGCCCGCTATGCTTGTGCTGAGTAGTTGACTAAAAGTGCATCTTGGTCGTACTTGTTGAGTGTAGCGTTAGCGCTTTTTTACATGAAGAATAAATTTAGGTTTTCGCAGTGCTGTGTGTAAATTTCTTTCCTCGAGGGATGTTAGTTTGGAATTTGTATTTAATTGTTTACTATGTGTCTATTCACTAAAATAGCGATGCCATCTCCTGTGAGATCTATGTCGTTTCTGTAAGTAATAAAATTAGGAATGTTTAAATTGTTGCCTGTTTTGAAAGGAGTTCCGCTCAGTAGAACGATGCCTGAGTGCGTGCGCCCGGTGAATTCTTTTAATTCGTTGTTCTTGTTAAATTTGCAATCCAGAATGCAATCTGTATTTACATAAGGGGGTTTTCTTTGTTATATATATATATATATATATACAATTTCGGTGTTCAGTTGCTGAATAAATTCGATGAAGGATTTCATTTCGCTCATTATTTTAATCATGTTTTCCTTTTTGTTAACCGTTGGCGTTTATTCTGTTGTGATATCCTTACCAGAATTTATTTGTTGCTTGACTAGGTTTGGTACCTTCAGAGGCATATATAACGTTCTTGTTTTACAACGCGTTTGCGCATGAAACGCTGGAATTTGTGTTTGATTTCATTCCTTTGCCTATGTTTTTTTGGGTAAGCTGGACATCCCATGTAATTTTCAGGGTGGTCGCCATTAAAATTTGCGCACTCAGCTGGCTTTTCTTTGGATTTCTACAGTCATGAGTCCAGTGGTCCTTGCCACATTTAACGTACGTGATATTGACCTTTTCCTGATTGTGCTTTTAATGGTTCAACTGTTACCTATAATTTACATATGAAATTAATGTCAAAAATTTGTCTTTGTTACCTGTCATCTTTGACTAGTACTAAAGGAAGAAGTGTTTTTTCGCCGTTTGCTTTTCGGGACAATCTTCTGATTTGTTCGATGCAGAAGCCTTGAGATACAAGGTCTTTTTTAAAGTCAATGGTGCTGGAAATACTGCGAATTACCACTTTGAGTAGTTTGTATTCCTTTAGCTGGTAGGTATGGTATTTGGTTTTGTCTGTATCGAATATTTTAGTGATTCCCAGATAACCGTCCGAGGATATCGGTTTATCAAGGATATGTAACCAATAGTTCCACCAATAGTACTAAAGTTGTATAAAAGATAAAAAGTTGTAAGGTGAAGTGGGGTAATTATGCTACAGTTTTTCATTAGTGTGAATGTATAGCCGCTGCTAAATAAAAAGTTTAATAATTCAAATTTTGAATAAAAATGCTATATATTGTTAACGTATTTATAAACACACATTAGTTTTTAAATTTAATTCTCAGCTTCATTTTTGTGTGATTAATCTTTTAGGAAACAATTTTTTTGGCCCAAACCTTGGAGGCGAATGTGATAATGAACTATATTTTCTAATGCAAAGCCTGTGCAGTAATTATTGGGGCAAATGTATAAAATGTATACAAATCTGCGCATTTTGTTTCTTATTTATCAATCAATCTCAAACATTACAAAAATATAAACATTTTAAACGCAAAGGCAAAATTAGGAGCTTCTATAAAAACCGACATGGTATTAGGAAATGTTTCAAAACTATAAATTATAATCCCCAAACAAACTGGAAAGTTATGTATGACCCTTCGGTCAATGGTTGGTTGTGACAAAAGCTGCATAATTTCGTTTTCGTTTACCGCGTCAGTATCTTCGACTTTTGGCCAAACAAATTAATTTTTTTGGCTCTATCAAGTTAGCGTTTTGCTCTATCAAGTTAGGAACAAAATCTTTGATTAAGTTTTTTGTAGAATATTATAGCATTGGATTTTAAAAAGAAAATAAGTTTAAATTAATTAACTAAGCATTGAAAGACTATTATCATATCTAATTCAAAATATTCTACTGGATAGGTTCAAAATAAACAAACCCTTGGAAGCAACAACACTCCATAAATAAATCATGTTTTTTCAAATTTATATTTAATTAAGTCTGTATTCTTTATAACATACATTCGTAAATTCAGTCACCCTGAAAAGATAGATAAGAATCGTATCGTTAGGTATTCTCGAGTTTATTCGGAGAGATTCGTTCGAACTCTACGAGACGAACAGAGATCGCTTCGTAAAATACATGCAATTAGATTTATTTCACTGCGATTATAAGAAATATAGTCTATTAACAGAACAGTGAGACATTACATGACGTTCAACTTTGCAGTTGCAAGTCCAGGTGCAGTTTCCACCACCTTTCGGGTAAACGCCGATTGGAGCCCAACCGATGTGTCGCTGAACGTATCGCGGCGAGGCAATAGTTCTAGATATTTTCAGAATGTTCTAGGACTATCTATGATTTGAAGCAGGATACGAAATGAGCGCTTTTATTATATAAGGAAAGATGCACTGTGTTTCTTTGAGTCGTCGAGAGGCATCGAAAGCAGAGATTTAACCCCCGTCTTTTCATGGCTCGTAGACCAACTTTTTCTTCACGAATATCTATAAGACTAAACGCAAATCAGTCTTGGCTATTATTTTTCCAGTTATCAATTAGGATATTCAACTAGTTCCGTGCCGTCATGTATCACGTATTAATTTTGTCGCCTGAAATATGCGACGAGTATAATCAGTTTGAAACATGTAAGTTAATTCATTTTATTATTCAGTGTAGAGAAATGATCACAGCAAATCAGTAACACATTATTTAATTTTATAATGTATACAAGTAAATATTAAATTCATTCGAGGAATAGAAATAAAAAGTTCAATTTAGATTTGATTATTACACAATAGATATTTATTGGTGTTGCGATTATGCGAAATAAAAGTACTATACTTAAAACATTTTTATGTAGAAAGAAACTGCTTATAATAAATGCAGGCATCACTGTTACTTAATCAGTAAACGTAACTAATCGTTTTTCGCTTGGCCCATCTTGTGTTAGAATAGAGTTGTGAATTTATTTAAAAAGTTTAAGATTTGTTTAATATTATTTACCCAAACTAAATTCAATTGAACATTTACTCTATCTCACTTACTTGGATTTGATAAAATTAAATATTAATTTCAGATATGTACTTATAAATTGATGATTTATAATAGAATTTTTAAACTGTTTGCTAGTTTCATTCCATTTAGTGTTTATTAATATTTGTCTTACGCAGTGAGTTCATCTAAAGCCAGGTCTTACTTATTTAAAGCTACTTTACCGTTTGAAACCGGCAATGCCCTCATATTAAATTTTTTTACTAATCCTGTAGCTATGTCACATTTTAATTAGATATATAAAATTCTTTTGCTCTATCACTTTTTATAACAATATTCGTAATCCCTTACAGAAATGGGAGATTCGGCAAAATAAAGAATTTGTGGAAACTAGCCTAATAATTTTATGTCACATTAGTTATATGTGACAATATTTTACAAGAACCCTACATCCTAAAGCGACAATATTTTGGAGTCCTTGCACGTCTATGTTATTTTCATCATTATTATTATCTAACTTTTTAATCACGAAGTCCTCAGATCAGAATTGTCAGATTCCATAAATACTGGAGACATGTGACCGCCATCATTGCTAGTGCTACTATTGGAAGATTGTCGAACTTTTCTTTTAGCGCTTCTCTTAACTGGTTATAGTTTTTCTTTAAGCATATCTATAGCATATATTTAAATACATCCATTGTGTAGAACTTACGATTTTTCCTCCGGGATATATTTCTGTTTTCTCTGGTGTTTGTTTGACTGCGGTCAATAATATCGTAGGTCTTCAAATGACACACTAATTGGACAACTGCTTGAGGAGCCTTCTAATGAGTTTTCCGCAATTTCTCTTTGCTTTTGAGCATTTGTAGAAATATTGTTAGTTTCCTGCTACTTTTGCATAATATCTGAGGGAAAACTTTCTTCCGGAATAATATTTCGATTAACAGGGAAGATTCCTCCCTTTCTAAATCCATTTGAGGTGACATCAGGAGTAATACTATTCCATGTATCACACAAGAATTTTGAGAACACCTTCTTGGATAATTGTTGTCCTACATGATTGCGTTGTCAGGTGACAAGTTTGTTATCCGACTTGCATTTATACGATTTGTATACCGCCGGATACAAGGGTTGGAGCAAATGGTTGCTGTGTGTAGGAAGCTTTTATGCTAGTTATTTTTCACTGGCAGCAGCCTCTAAAGTTTAAACGGTGGTGCGGGTTGAGTAACGTGGGTTGATACGTACAGGTAGCTATGAACCAACGAAGAAAGTAGTTTTTAAATAAATCCCCTTCCGTCTATCCATTCTTGCTAGCTACATACGAAGTTTCTTTAAATTATTGTTCTGTAGGCCCAAGGTATTGGTCTCATACGATCTTTCATTTGTATATAATTACTGGTGGGGCTTTGTTCCCTCCTGCATTGTACATTAGCAAAGTGATAATGTTTTATTTACCATTTACCTGAAGAGCTGATAGTTTGAGGCGAAGCTTTATTAACGGCACCTACAACCGGCACCTAGACGTTCTTTGGGTTACTACAAAGACTGCTTTCATGTGGATTCCAAATTCTTACTGGTTTATCATTCAGTGGAAGTTCATTCAGCGTTGGTTTCAACAAATCTAAATATTTTCAGATTTTGAAGTCTTAGATTCCAAGTCTTAGATTGTGGCGCTTTTTGAACTTCCAGAACCAGTCTTTGTCTGGAATTCCGTTTTTAACATTATTTTTTATATTGATATCTTTGATGAACCGAGCAATCAGTTCAATACCATCTTTCGGGAGAATCCATAACCCCATTTTTCTGCTAGTTTAAAACAGTTTGCTAGCCTTGTATCATCTTTGATTGAAGTTGTAGTTGGTCGATATTTTTCTTCTTTTTGTGCTCGAGGTATATCTTTGATTCGAGAATGCAATGTAACGTAAGGTATTCAATACATCCTAGAGGCTCAGTAAATTGTTGTTCTCTGGACTTCATTAATGGCCGGTTCTAGATCTGACTTCGTGTATTTTTTTATCTTGCGAGGTCTTTTTCCTGTCGTTGCGCACTATAGCAGTACGGAAACGATAAAGAGACAAATGTGATATAATATAAAACAAATTCCCAGTCATATCTTTGAAACGATAAGAGCTATACCCCTCATGTTATATGATTTTAAATAGACTTACAAGGGCTATCAAAATATCTAAAAACATACAGGGTGTCACTAAAAATTTTTTTTTAAATATTTGTCTTGCTAAAAATAGGTTCAGTACAATCAGTAATTCACATTAGCAAAATTGAGGTCCCTTGGTCTTACATACGTTTCCCAAGTTTCATTTTTACAACTTTCATAGGAACCCAGATATAAAATTTTTGTTCCAAGGTCAAATTACTCCGATATTTAATCAAATTACTACGAGGTGATTTTAGAAAAAATGTTCAAATAAAATTTAAGAGACTTTAGGTAGCCTATAAAATAAAGCTTATTCGAATGTCCTATCTTTTAGAGATATATAGGTTTCTGAGATATATTGAAAAGTATTTTTAAATTTTGAACGTGGCAACGTCGGCGTCCTGCACAAGAAAGAAACATGGGACTTTTTTATTCGACGTTTAATATGAGATACTATATGTGCGTAAAATTTCCTAATTTAAAAACTGATATTTTTGCGAAAAGAATGACGCATTATCGCCAATATTGAATTAAGAAAAATTACAAAATCACTTTTGCGGAACACGTGTGTGCACCTGCTACTAAATTTCATCGAAATCGGTACATCCGTACATCCGCGCAGCACCGAAAAATATAAAATATAAAAAATTGTCGAAACGTGAATTCTATATCCTTTACATACCTATACATATACGTCTATGGTATATGAAAGATCAAAATATCGAAATAACTACAATAAAAATTAATGTAAAATAATTTACTTTGTTATGCAACCTTGTCTCATTTCCTCATAATTTTTTATTCCACTTCCCATTTTTCTATTTTATCCATGGATAATGCATATTTCATTAAAACATAGTCATATTTTATACCCAATTTCTCACGCTCCTTCTTTAAATCGGTAATTTCTTGCTCAGTATGATTTTTTTAATCGGTAAGTTGTTGCTCATGATTCTTTTTTACGTCTGAGAGTTATTGCTTTAGACTTTCGTTCTCCTTTTCATAGCGCTCATTCAAATTCAATTTTTTTAATTTTTTTGTTAATTTGGTTTTCTAAAAGAAAACGTATTCATATAAATATTGAAAAATGCATTGATAGTTGATTAATAAAATAATTTGAGCGTTATGCGTTAGAGTAAATATTTTCCCAATTTTCAACAGAAATGCAAGTTCAAATATTAAAGACTAATATTACAAAACTGTAACAATAAAAAAGGTCAAATATCTAGGTGTTACTTTAGCCTCGGTCTAACATTTATGCAACACATAAAAGAGTAAGCAAATAAAGTCAGAGACAAAACCATTTGAGAATTGTGCAAAGTGTAGGTGGCAAAAATTACGTTATACGACAAAAGAAAATTTTTACAAGGGGCAGTAAAATACAGGGGTACGAGAAATTGTTTCAGAGACCCAAAAGAAAGTAAACTTAAACATAATATCGAAGATGACAGTGTCATACAACGCTCTAAAAGTGCTACCAAACTCACTGCCACTTCAACACAAAATAATGGCAGTGTAAGCCATTATGATGAAAGTAAAAACAAGGGAAAGAGAAAAATACAAAAGAGAATAGAGATCTCAGCCACTCCTTGCCACTCCTCAGGTTTGAGGAGTGGCAAGCCTCCAACAAAAATATTTAGACAAGAAAGTTAGTCTCGAAAATTAAAAAAAGATATGGAACACTTTTTCATGCAGTCACATAGATGGCTTGTCCACTACTTAGAAAGTTTGGCAATATTATAAGTCACTGTCCTCAATAAAAAGGTCAAAGGCTTTCGTAAAGGTATGATTTTTTCAGCATGTGCCCATAAAACGTAATCAAGCCCACAAAAAAAACCATGTTTACTTTTGCAGAACGTTAAATGCCCCGAATGCCCCGAAATGCGGAACGTTAAATGTATGCAAAAATAAATGAAACTAATGCTTTACTAATTCTTCCTTTCAGAACGTATGGTGCTCACGGACGAAATCCTACTTCCATTCTCTATTAAATTGAATTTTAAGTTAAACCAATGTGTTTAACCAACTGAAGCTGAATTCAGTTGGTATACAGTGAAACCTCGGTTTGCGCACTTAATACGCTCCTGGACAGTGGTTGTAAAGCGAAACAACTATTTCGTTCCAGACTAGAAACTTTGTTTTTATTTGCGTATATTTTTGTTAAAAATGCCTATTAATAATATTTCTCATTAATTTTAGAAAAATGTAATAAATATATATAAAGCACTTTACATGAATAGGATTTATGATTAAAAGGTTTAAGTAAATTACATTTGCTGTTGAAATGGTCGAAGAAGTATAAGCTACTGACATAAAGACGAACCCTCATCGAGAAACACAGCAGATTAGTCTGATTTGGTAGCTTTCTATAATTTTATAGTTGATTCATCTTCCGCCGCTTTATCGTGTATTTGGCGCACAACAAATCGATCTAAGGAAATTTGCCTTTTTCTATGTTGTAGGATTTTTCTAAGATACTGCATTGCATTGTGGTTGAAAAGATGAATTACCCAATGGACCATAAACTTATTAGTATGGTACTTCTCAATAAATTCCTGCAATTCAATCCAACTACTCTTCTAGCATAGCTGTAGGAACAATATCCTCCTGCATTAGAGGAAAATTGATGATTGATGAAAATTGTCCAATGAGTATTAGATAAAAATTGGCGTTTACAATTATTTATTCCTATCTATAACAGTTTCTGAGATATATCTATACGTTTGTTACACTTTAAACGTGGCAGCGTCGCGTCCACAATAAACGTGGAGGTAGGGCACTAATTTCAGGTAATATCTCCTTTAGTATTGTTGTGGTTTGAAGTGAACATAGTTATAATAAAAACCAGTGTTCCTGATTCCAAAAAAGTTTCCTTTATTTATGCAGATGACAAATAAGGTTTCTAAAATCTAGGTTTCGAAACTTACTAGAGTTTCCTTGTTCAAGTAGGTAAAAGCTATATTTACACGTCATGACGGTTATACATTGAAATGCATTAACAGGCTTTTGTTACGTAAACATAAAAGTCTCTATTGACAAATCACAGCTTAGAAGATAAGACCAACTTTCTTATTGTCCTTTAACTTTTCTCAATCAAGAATGTTCTAGGTTCTTACCATTGTTCAGAAAACTCAACATCCACATAGGATTTAAAAATTCTTTACCTATCAACTATACCCAGAACAATAAAGACTTATCATTACCCATAATGAAAAGTGGAATTTACAAATTAACTTGTTCCACTTGTACAGCTTGTTATATAGGACTCACTTCGAGATCATTCCACACTAGATGGAAAGAACATTATGAATGCATTAGATTGCTAAAATTGCACAGTCACATGGCATATTAATTTGAAGGCATATTAAATTGGTTTTGGTAGTCAACTCATTCTCTTCATACAACATCCGGGCTTACATCTAATGTACAATCGTATTATACAGTGGGAAGTTCCACAGCTGCATCATTTCTTGGCATACAGAAAGCACTTGATAGTGTGTACCATGAAGCTCTAATTTTCAAACTTGACAACTTAAATTGCCCCAGATATTAATTATTATTACTGGCTGAATTCCTAAGAGGCACAGTTCTGAGGGTTGAAGTTGGTGATCAATTTTGGTCAAGATTATTTGCAGAAAAAGGTATTCCGCAAGGTTCCCCACTCTCGCCTTTCTTATATAATATCTTCTATTAACGTATTACCTCAATATTGACAATTTAACTAATCGGCCTATATTCTGACGACAAAGCGTTAATTACTGTTCAAGCATGAACAGTAAAACAATATTCTGATATGTTTATTTTTTACCAATTCATAAATTTACAGCACATCAATGTATAGCATTTAAGCATAAAGAAAAAAGTATGAGGATGAGACCCTCATACTCCAAAATACTTCCGCTTAAAGCTGGTACTATATACATCAAATAATATGTGGGATATCTAGAATAAGATATTAGTGGGACATCTAGAGGGGATTTAGGAAACTTTTCGAAAGTATTTGATCGAAAAACAATTTCTCGAATTGGCATTTGCTCGAATTTACGTTACAGTTTAATTTATTTATATTTCAAATAAACCATATTATATAATTAGTTATAATTATTTATAATAGAAATATACCATCTTATATAATTAGTTAGCAGACAACAAAGTTGATAACCGCACTAGCTCCTATATTTCGAGAAACTCTGGCTTCGAGGAATTGTTTATCGAGCAAATGTTTTCGAGGAATTTATCATAAACGATCTAGAGGATACGGATCACGTTCCCTATAGTCCTGGATATTTCACAATATTAAACAAAAACGTCTTTAAGTAGGATATCTAGAGAATCTGGGCTACATTTCTTATGCTCCCAGATATTTTATCTTATATCAGATATCAGACACTTGTGGATTGAATTAACATTCCAAAAACATAATTGTGAAGGTTAATTTAATTGTACATACTTGTTCCTGTATTCCCTTGAATAAAGAAAAACCGCTTTACAGTCTAACGGGATCAAGTACTACAAGCTAATATAAACTCTATATTTAAAGATTCCATCTAGATACATTCTAATTTAAAGAATTTTTTAATAACTAAATACAAAATCATATTAAAACAGAACAATTTTTACTTGAACCACGTGTTCATAGTTAAGTACTACAAACCTTGAATAAATAAAAACTACATTACAGTTGTGCAATGATACGACTATGTGCATTGTCAATGTCAAATATTATAATATTATTAAATATGTTTTTTCATACATATGCTATCGAAAATAGTTCATTCGTATGGAATATAACATAAACAAAATAGGCGTACAAAACGCACGCAGTAATTTTCATAACAATTAAAATTTAACTATATTGACGCATATAGTTATACCTTAGATGTAGTACATAAAGACTGATTAGTGTGTAATAAATAGAGATTATCTTATTAGAGTGCTCACCGGTTAGACACAGTCACTGAAGGTCTGGATGTAAACTGTAAGGGTTACTCCCTTCAACAAGTTTCCAAGTATCAAACAGTACGGAAAAGTTGCAGTAACCAAAGTTTTGCAAGCTATAAAAACTTGTACCACAATGTATTTACAGAAAATTCTTAAACGACTGTAAAAACAAAAAAATAAAAGTTTTAAAAATAAAAGTTTTAAACGGACGGGTTGTAATAAATAAATTATCATGTCAAATTTTTATTTAAATAAAACATCATAGCTTTCAAGTACAACAATGTGGGAAACATCGTCGTACGAGTGCCACCGTCGTACGAGTCAAGGGACAAAAATCCAAAATAATCAACTTTGGCCGATTAGTTGCATTATCTCCTGTCTAGAAGGTATCAAATGAGAAGCATAGCTGTTAAATAAATGATCAGTGAGGCATGGATGGCAAGAAGGTTAGCCGAAGTAAAGGAAGCTTTCGAGAAGTTCAAGAAACAAGCTGACGACCTAGTAAAAAAGGTCTGAAATAAGAAGACAGGATTCAGAAATTATCGAAATAAAGAAATCAATTACCGAAATGAAAGCCAGAGCGGAGGGCGATCTGCGAATAGCATATGACATGCAGGAGGTAGCTTTGCTTGAAGAACTAAAACTAATCATCAAGATGGCATCCGCCAAGTAGAGCAGATGATAATATACGTACAGCAGTGCACAGGTTCGAATTGGGGTAAATGCAATGTAAAGGAATGGAGGTTGAAGGTGGACCTGGGATTGCAACAATTGTTCAAGCAAACAGAAGACTGGTAGGATCAACGACGCCGAGTCTTCGAGGCTACGACGCTGTGCCCGGGCAGGACCACTCCAGGGTAGGAACAGACCGAGTATCAGCATAAGTGGGAGGTCGGCCAGGAACTCATCATTCAATATGCTAAAGAAGAACACGGAACAAAAGGAATCATCACCAAATCAGAGTCATCACCAAATCCACCGAGGCAGTGAAAGCCACCGTCGTACGAGTCAAGGGATAAAATAATAAACGTTGGCCGATTAGCTGCAGCTCCTGGCTAGAAGGTAGAAGGAAGATCATCCCTGGCCAGAAGGTAGAAGGAGGATCATCACCTTGTCAAAAGGTTGAAGCAAGAACATCATATTGCTAGAAGGCAGAGCGTCGCCACCATAAATAAGAAGAAGAAGGGAAAATCTGGAGGATATAACAGCACCTGGAGAGCAGCCAAAGTATTGGAGATACCGGCATTAACCAGGCAGTCTACTTTACAGCCGACATTCCATCCAACTTCTTCACGTGGACGCGGCGGTATGGTCAAGCATGATCAGTAAAAAATATTCAGATCCTTTTATTTTTAATTAAGTAATAAATTTACCTTATATCAATGTGAGTACAGCATTTAAGCATCAAGAAAGAAAGTATTTTGAGGATTAGACCCTCATACTCCAAGATTAAAGCTTGTACTATATACATCAACTAATATGTAAAAAGCAATCCGATATTAGTGGGTTATCTAGAGGATACGAATCGCGATCCCTACATTCCTAGATATTTTGCAATACAAACAAAACGTCTTTAATAGTCACTATCTAGAAAATTTGAGCTATGCTCTTATGCTCCCCGCTATTCTATAAGACACTTGTGGATTCCAAAAACATAATTGTGAAGGTAAATGTAATTGTACTTACTTGTTCCTGTATTTCCTTGAATAAAGAAAAACCATTTTACAGTCTAATAGGATCAAGTACTACAAACTAATATAAAATCTGTGTTTTTAAAGATTTCATCTAGATACATTCTAATTTAAATATCTTTTTATTAATTCTGTATGCTCATTCTCTATGCTCATTGCTCATTCTCATTGTCATTCTGCATTCGTCTAAGTATATTATCTATTACTCTCTGAAATGTGACAGGTGCATTCTTCAAAGCGAACGGCATCCCACAGTACTCATAATGTCCTCCTTCCGTACTGAAAGCGGGCTTTTCCATGTCCTATGGTGCCATTTAGATTTGGTGATAGCCTGAGGCTAAGTAAAAGTTTGTATAGTATTTTGATCTACCTAATTTGTCCAGGATCGAACTCACGTCTGGGATAGGGTACTTGTCATCAATTGTCTGATTACTAAGGCCTCTAAAATCGAAACATATTCGAAATTAAGGAACTGCACTTTGAGATTCTTCAGTACTACTCTAACCGGACACGATCGTAGTGAGCATGTAGGTCTAATAATGTTCTCATTTAAAAGGGCATTTACCTGTCTCTTGACTTCCTACCCTTGTACTTGAGTAATCAATATGACCTTCTGTATAGAGGGTTTGAATCTGATAACCTAATCGAATGTTTGACCTGATTACTAAGTGCTAGTACACACCAGGGCAATAAAATATATCATTGAATTCTAAACAAAGATTTTCTATGGCTGAACGTTCCTCATTGTTCACATGTCCCAATATTAAATATTGTACATTATTTAATATTGGGAACACGGGAATATGGGAACACGGGAATGTGGGAACACGGGAATATGGGAATACGGAAACACATATTCTTGAAACTTTGTTAGGCATATCTGGTCGCGGCAAAGCCGCGGCCGTAAGCCCTGACTATTGGGTCATTTCGCTGGTCGCGGCAATGTACATAGGTATTTTAGTACGAAGAATATTTTTATGCTATTCACTTTTTTGTTGCTCGCTTAAGGAGACACCGGAATTGTCGTGGCCGGAGGATTAGATTATACCGCAGAAATGAAACCATATCGGTGGCAATGAAACAATACCGCTGGCCGAGGCAAAGCCGTGATAACTAGACCATGTCGCTGGTCGCGGCAAAGCCGCAGCCACAGGCCACGGTAGTGTGGACAGCAGTCCTGTTCGC
>WYDF02005151.1:0-13933 GCA_009867245.2 Adranes taylori
AGTCATGAGCTACTAGATGTACAAAATGGTACTACTAGATGTTAATATATATATCTAGTAAGTCGTTCCAAAGTGGGAGCCGAGTGATTGAAACAATTAAACAAGAAAGAATTCCAAAAACTTCATATTTAATTGATACAAAGATGTGAAAAACGCAATCAGTTAACGAATGTTGTTGGTATGTTTCGGGATCACGATCAACCCTTCATCAGAACTTTTTGATCATACTTAGTTTTCGGAATTCTTTCTTATTTACTTATTAAAAGATATTTACTTATTTTTGTGACAACGTTTATAATAATTTTTGCATTATGTAGGAGGCCCTTACGCTGCATTTGGAGGTAGAGATGCATCGAGAGGATTAGCAACATTTTCGGTATCTGTTGCTGATAATGAATATGATGACTTGAGCGATTTGAACAGCATGGAAATGGAAAGTGTTAGGGAATGGGAAGCTCAATTTAAAGGTAATTATTTATTATTTGTTATATATGGATTGTTGGCATTTTGGATTATATTTATTATTGCTTTTTTTTTTATCAAAAGACGATGTTGAAAATGTAACATAATACAGTTTTTGAAGTCTTTGCGTGTTCAGTTTATGCTGATTGTACATCAAATATTTTATTCCATAATACAATTAAAAATAATTTTTTTTCTTTCGATAAATTAATTTTATAGTTAATAAGTATACAATTATATTATTTAGAGAATTATTACATGTATATTTATTATTTGTGGAATAATAGAGTCAAATAAATATTATTTTAACTTTTATCTAAATACTCACATGTATATTGTTAAGTGGTTATAGATAGAAAGATACGCTTGCCTATTATTAATTGAAATTTAAAACTCTTATATTAAAAAGCATCAAATGTAGGTGTAGTATACTTATGGGTTATTTATACAATTCTCTTTTCGTGTAATTTTTAATTTTGTGCACTATTTTTTTTTTATTAGTATCATATTTCTTTTTGAGTTTGCAATAATTTGTCACAAACGAAAGAACACAACAATATGTTTATCATACCTCTACATGTTCGATCATCGCTGGACATGTACTAATCTATTCAAGTCCATTAATTTCGATCCAGGGTTTTGTATCAAGATCCATTTGATGCTATTTACATTTTGTACCTTCTGAATCCTATATGATATGATATAGTCAATAGAAAAATGATATAACGTTGAGCAGTAAGCAAATTTTTAAAGAATCAAAGTTGTTTTTTTTGTGCTGAAAGTATATCCAGTATGCGAGTATGAGGTTCGAAGTATACCATACAATGAGTAAATTATAAAAAGTGGCGGCCCCAAAATTGGCCCTTGCAGAACAAGACTTTTAACAGATAGTATCGAAAAGATGAGTTTATCTAGTTTTAATTAATGACTCGATCATTGTACATATAGATAAAGGTCCAGTATCGAGGCATCGCCGGTGAGAGAGTCTCATCAGTGCAAGACAGAGAAAGCATTTGAGCCACCGACCACCTCTCGATTCGTAAACTGTACCTATTTGAATAAATGAGATTAATAAAAATGTTCGATTTCGAAATTTTCATTGAGAAGAACGCTTGAGCTCAAAAAAATAGTTTTTGGTGAATGTCTATTTGTATGTATATATGTGCAAATTCAATAATCCTGTTGAACCAGTTTTGATGATCTCTGATACAGAAGCATACAGTTGTTGTTGCCAAGTCTGTAGATTGAGGTCGATTGATAAAAAAATTCGTGGACGTGATCGCCACCTCATCTTTGATTTACTGAAAGTCGTTTGTTGTGTTATATTTTGCATAAAAGAAAAGTTCAACCTTTTAGTTTTGACTATAACTTTATAACTGGTCTATTAAATTCAATTAGCACAATAGTTATTTAGGATCAATTAAATAAAACTAGCGTAACCTATAAATCGCCTACCCATGAACCGAGAAAATTTGCAAAACAACAAACACCCTGTAAGCATGTTAAATAAATCGAGCTTTAGGTAGCATATGCAACAACATTTATTCGAATATCCTATCTTTATAGATTCTGAGATATATTGTTAAACTTTAAACGTGGCAATGCCGCATTGTATAGCAGTTGAAGACTTTGGACTAATTTAATTCGACGCAAAATATAAGGGACTGTTACGGTATTACATATTTACAAAACTTAATATACTCAATTGTTCTAATCAAAACAGGATCGTCATTTGTTTATAACTACTATACTGCTTTTTATATTTTATTCAGTTTGTAACATAATTTGCTTTTGCATGAGATTCAGGGTTGGGTTAGGTATTCGTTTGATCTTAATTCTTATAATAAAATACTTAATTTCTTATATGATAAACACAGAAAGGCAATAACAAGTTTAAATAATTTGCTTTATTGTTCTAGTATTTATAACAGCAAATATTTGACTCGAAACTCGATTTTAAATGACTAACAATAATATTGATTCTAAATATAATTCAAAATTTGTTAGGCTGATCCAGTTTTCTTCTTCCATTAAAAAAAGCAAATAAAGAGTGACGCTTTAAATATAATTGTACGTATTTTATTGTATTATGTGTCTTCAGCTATGAGTACTGTTCTGGAATGAAACTTCTCTTCTGTACCAACGGCGTTGAAGTTGCAATTGTCGACGTTGACTGGATTAAATAAATGGATGGCTCCTTTTATGCGAATTTTCTGGGAAAGGAAGCTGCTCCTAATGGATTGGCTAAGCTGTAGCGTGTTGTCTAAGCTGGTGGCTTTCGACGATGTCTGCCGCAAAAAAGGCGGAGTTTGAAAGGCGCCTCTGCTACAAAATGTTTAGGAAGGTTATACTTCCGACCAATCAAAAGTTTCTTCCTTATACGTTAAGAAAATTTATAGATCAAAATTGCATTATTTTGTTATTTAGTGAAATGCAAGTAGTGGTGGGTCACACCAGCGGTGGAAATAGTAGCTTGATGCGGTCAAAATCTCAAAGTATTGAATAGAAAACGCCTTCTGTTCAAATGTGTGCATTTATCATCCAACCAGATTTGTTGCAACCCAAAAGGGTAAAACTTACTCGTCATTCAGAAAAAGTTGTGGGTGAAATACTTGATGTGATTCTTGCGAAACAAATATTCACTGACGAAGGAAATCGTTAAAAGCCGTTGCGTTTTTTCAGTAAAAAAAAACTAGCCATCGTAAAAGAAATACGTAAATCGAAAATCTTAATATATGCATCTATCTGCATGTGATGAAAGCACACCGCTCGTTGTCGGCATTAACACAAAGCTTTGGCGCGACATTTGCCGCCTGATGTGTGTACGTTACTCGTTTCGGCGAACTTTTTGATGTTTAGATGTGTAGGTTTGTCGGAAGCTGTGATCTTACCCGTTTCTTCTGGATTTTATGTTATCGTATAAGGATTATATATTGGATAATTTATATATTTTTTTCCTAGATTTAACTAATTTATTATGATTAGTTGATTGGTTAGGTTGTATATTGTATTATATTTAATTGCATTATATATTTCTTTGATGAATTAGATTAGTCAATTTAGATATATTGTTAGAGGATTTCTCATTTAATTTATGATTTATTAAGGAATTGCTTATTGCGTTTATTAATTAATTGAATTAATGAAAATCCTATGTCTATATGCGAGCACAATTTCAGCCTCGTAGTTTTAAAACTAAATTTCTGAATTAACTTATCCGTTTGAACCCTTCCCAAAATTATAATTTGAATCCGCCTGATAAGATTTATTAAATTGCAGGAACACTGTCTTATAAATCTCCTAAAATGAAAATATTATTTGCAATAAAATTTCTTTTATCTACTTATTCAGTTAATATATGTATCGATATGTTGAGACCGGTTACCATGGCAACCAATGTAGAGTTTTTTAAGGTCCCTTAGTCTGACATATGTGTGCAAAATTTCTTAGTTTTATAACAATGTGCTATGTGTGTGCAAAATTTCAGCCTCTTTTTCTGAATAAAAAATTCTGACCAAAAAAATGTGACGAATTTCCGCCATAGTAATTTATAAAGAAATGAAAAACCGTTGTGCGCAATCATCGTCTGCATCTGCCTGCAAAATATCATCCCAATCGGTCCCATAGGGAAGGAG
Source organism: Adranes taylori (assembly GCA_009867245.2). Lineage (NCBI taxonomy): Eukaryota > Metazoa > Arthropoda > Insecta > Coleoptera > Staphylinidae > Adranes > Adranes taylori. Next base: position 4,098 of record WYDF02005151.1, read on the forward strand.
AAATTCTTGAACATGCATCCGTACGTACACACAGTTCCGAAAAATACGTCTTTTAAATTTTTCAGCAAGAAAACATTTTTTTTTAATTTGTTGTTTGCGGAAAATTGTTCCTGGATCCCTCTTTGAATTACGTTTGAAAGGATTGCAGTGATTTAAATGCAAGAGACGTACTAAGGTAAAATATAAAAAATTGTCAAAACATGAATCCTATATCTTACATATACCTATAGGTATTACATATGTATATGGTATATGAAAGATAAGAATGGCGAAAATGCGTCATTTTAAATTTTCCCAAAAATTCAAATTGGATCTTGATTATCATTTTGGGAGGGGCTTATTTTATTTGTCGTAAGCGCTTATTATACTTTTGGGAAGAGCTCAAACTGATCACAGATATTGTGGATCCGAATATTACTATTTAATCTGTAAATATAATATGGGTTTTAGGTGGGATGGGAAATATGAGTTTAGTTAACCTCCTTCTGTAAACCTCTTAAGTTTCCTGTAAAGTTTATGCGTCTTACATTTGCATTTTTATTTATTTCTTATAGAGAAATATGAGTTTGTCGGTCTTCTGCTGAAACCTGGCGAACAACCAACGAACTATTCAGATGAAGAGGATGAAACGAATGCAGCTGAAAATGCGAATAAAACGACAGATGAAAATAAGGAAACAAAGGAAGTGAAAGATGACGATAAGAAAAAAGACGATTAAATGTGGAACAGAAATGTAAAGACACTTGTCACTAAATCATCATGATGTGACCCAAACTATAAGTAAATATCATAATATAATGCAGCTTGACAGCAAAAAAATTACGTAAACCATAAATGTGAATTTTATAGAAGTTACTTTTGAATTTAAATTATATAAAATCGGGTTTTATGTATTGAAAAATTTTATTAGAATGGTTAAGCTGCGTCGAAATGAGTACCTCAACAATTTCATTCCCGAATTATGACTGAATCTGTTGATAGTCAGGTTTGTTTTAATATTTTCTTTTGAATATGTATAAATGGCCTAAACTTTTGATCAAAGTAGTAACAACAAGAATTTTTCCTACTTGTTTTCTTTGAAGAATGCGAGTGGAAGTAATTTCTTTAATTTTTTTTTGTTCTTTTTCCCTATAAGAAAAAAACTCGCTCCACTACATAAATTTTTCCTACTTTGAATAGACTAAATGGCATCATTTCAGCTCTTAATTAAGGATGTGCTTAGTCTGTGAGAACCAATTACAATTTATACGAAAATCTTTATTTCTCTAAAAATGTCAGTTTTGTTCATGTAGATGTGACATAAGTAGAAATTCATATTAGCATTGATAGTCGGAACTGAAGAGCACAAAATAAGATTCGTCATCTAAATTTTGAAAATCGAGTTTTTCGAGTTTTGAAAATTTAGATCAAGACTTAAAAAAAATTTCATTATTGCAGTCAGGAATGCGTTTCTTTATAGTAACTGATATTATTTAGCTTCTTCAGTGCCTTATTAATTATTATAGAAGAATATTTAAATATTTTTGCACAATATCCATTATGGAAATTCCATTATGATAAAATTTTCATCGAAAGTCAATTATTTTGTTAGACATATTTATTGCTGATTATATGTTTTGTAGTATACTACAAAATTTTTGACATGCAGTATATGAATTATGGAGTACAATCCTGTATGAATTTTTGAACAAAATGTATCAATGCTAATATGAATATTGGAGCAATATCGAACACCCGTCAGTGTACCAAATGTGACTTCCGTCAGCTGATATTGTTTCTAAAATTGTGATGTAGTAATTAGTGTTTGGTTTAAAGGAATTTTGGATTTCAATTTTAGTAGCTAATGTAATGAAAATGAGGTGATATTACTTTTGTTGATTACTTTTATTAGTCATAATGTCATCTGGCTGCTCCAATTCTGCTAGCTTTGTATAAATGTATTCTTGTTTTCTAGTCGAGTAATGTTGGTACAGACCATAAAATACTTGTCTGTATTTTCCAAGAATTCTATCTTAGGAAATACATTGTCTTTCGGCTTGGATGATTATTTGTTTTGTGTAGTAGACTGTTTTCCGGGCTAATGATAATAAATTATAAGTCAGAGTTCGCTAAAATGTAATTATTATCATGAACATTGTTTAGACGTGGTTTTTTTTAAAGAAATTCCATATTGGAGAGATTATATTTTTAAGTTTAATATAAAAGATGACATAAAAATTTTACAGGCTATAAGTGTCGTTGGAGTTTTAAGCAGCCAACACAAATCTAACATGCCAGGTGCTTAAATTTCAAGTGCCAGAATGTAGTAAAAATCATCGTATCGTAATATACACCCGATTTAAATATCATCCAAAGTCAAAAAGGTTACATCTTTTATGTGAGATTTATAATAAATGAGACACACATTCCCAAATTAATTTTTCTTTGTGTTACTACAAGATCAAAATTATGTATTCCAATATTATCAATTTTAATTCATTCAAGTGTTTGAGGTACATATTCGGAAATAAAAATGAAAATTTTAAACATTTCATTTTTTGCATTTGCTGATTGTAATCAAGAAAAGAAAAGAAAATGTTATAATTACTAATTCTTGTAGAGAAAAATAATTTTACACAATACTATGTCTTTTTGAAAGTCTGAGTAGTTTTTATGCGTTAGATTTTAATAAAAGATTTTGAGACCATTCGTGACAAGATACTTAAAGATATTTGTTGTTTATTTTTATTAAAAAAGAAACATTTATTATCAGATATATGAATTGACTATAAAGGAAGACTAATTCAATATGTTATACATAAAAATAATAAATATTTTATATTGTGTGTGAATGTGACCTATATATTTCGTTGGTTTAAAATTTTGTAATTTCGTACTAAATTAGTAGGTAGAACATTGATATTGATTAATTTTGTATTCTGTTTTAAAATAAGTTGTTGTTCATATGAGGCATTTAATTCATATAGAAAGATCGGAATTTCAACATATATATATATATAAACATTTATTAAAGTAAAATTATGGTTTAGTGACGTTATTATTAAAGTTTCTATCATTTCTAGATATTAATAGACTGAAAATGTATTAAACCTATAGGATCCAAGTGTAGAGTGGTTAAGGTATAATAGAAAGAAAGAAAAAGTTGAACAATTCAAATTTCGGACATGGAAGTGTTATAAACTTCCTTGCTTGATCTTCTTGGTATCATACCCAATCGAAAAAACGTCAGCCAATGGCTTTACTAATAATCTTTTTTGATACTTCAAAGAGATTTGGGGGTTTAGTAATAGCAATTCAATTTAACATACAGCTTAATGCGATATTTTTGAGACCTTTATTATTACTACTATTTTGTATATTAAGAGTACAATGCACTAATTACCAATACACAAGTTCATTTTATTCGAGTCACAAAAATTAACTTGTATATTTTACATCTTTTTATTAGTTGTGTAAGGTACTTCCTTGATTAGGTAGTTCTTCAATTTCCATTTGAATTTATTTATGCTATGTACCAATTTCAGAGTCTCTGGTAACCTGTTGTATAGCTTCAGTCATATAGTCTGTTCCTGCCTGAACTATCGTTAACCTTTGTCTTTCTATTCTTAGTTGATTGTTCGTGTCTCATACTTATGAATATTACTGTTCTGTTGAATTTGATTTAAGTTTTGTTTTCAGAAATTTTAATAGATAATATTTATAAAACCCATTTATAGTCAATATTCTTTCTAATCTCCCGTTTGGGAATATTAAACATTATACGAATAATCTTTTTTATAGATTGAAAATTCTTTCCATATTTTTATTACTAGTTCCCCATGTGATGATGACATATCCTATAGTTGTTTCTACAAGACTGTAATACATTAATTTCAAAATGTATATAGTTATTCAATATGAGTGTTTTTTATTTTTCCAAATATATAACAAATGTTACTGACTTTAGCATAAGAAACCCAATTTTACTCCTAGCTATTACATAACTTCTATAGGAAGTTATTGATACTAATTTGTGAAATGGAACATTCGTTGGTACAATGTAGTTCTTGAATAGTTTATAGATAACGTGATATTTTGTTCTTCCTTGATTTGGAGAAAGTGCTAATAATTCTTCTGTGGTCGACATATCTGGTCGACAATTCTTCTGTGGTCGTTTATTTGTCAAACTACAGTAATTAAAATTTACAATTCTTGAGTTTTTATGTTTCTTGATGATGCTATATCTTTAGAATAGAAGTCATTATTTCAGATTTTTTTAATTCTAAAATACTGCCTCGACAGTTTTCTCAATCTTGTAAAGCCTTGTTGTGTTTAATTATAAACTTTCACCTACTTTGAATGATTTACTCATAGGAGTTTATTATTGTACTTGACAAAATAATTTTTTCAAGTTCATTACAAAATAATTTTCTCAAGTACATTACGTACAGATTAATAAGCACTGATTAGAAAGTGTTGTTTTTTTTTTGTATAGGTGCATTGTGGTAGCCCTGACAAAAATATATTTAAAATTTTGGATCATTTATACGCTATTTTTCTCTGGTTGTAAATATTTCTCCTGAACAACAACAATAAAATAAATGTACTAAGACTTTAAATAATATTTTGACTGAAGAAGGACAACCAGTACGAAGGATTTGAATGAAATAAAACATGTAAAAAAGTACATATTTTTCTGTTCTTATTAAGTTAGAATTGTATGTTAGTTACATTAATAGCGACACAAATAATTAGATCCTCTCAATGATTATCTTTCGGATGTTTCGTGCATATAATAATATTTTAAGTAGATAAATTTTTCTGAAAATGTGTTTATATATTCTGCATATGAAATTCCGATTTTTTTTAATATATGGGTATACAATAGTAGTACTAGAAAAGTGAACTATAAAATTATCAGCTGTGGATGAACATAGTTCTAGTTTGCTCACTCTCTCAGCTGAAACTCTAGAAACTCAATTTCTATTAGTCAATGGGGTACACCTCCCTTGGGAAGCATAGTGCAATGCGTTTGCATTTTCAAAAGAAATATCCATTTAACGACTTAAATTCCACGTACTAATTTATTTCATTACTTCACTCAGTTACTAATTCACCCATTCGATCGTTGTTCCCGACATGTCCACAGATCTCAGCTTGCACCGCCTCACTCGCGGTTTGCTTTCGACGTACCTACGATCATAGATTGGGGGGAATATATAAAAATATATAATTATATCGACGCAAAAATGGCTAGGAACTGTTCTAAGTGATTATTTACACCTAAATTCTTATACAAATTCCAATTAAGCTGCATACTGATTATTTTTATAATTACCAAAAGAAGAAAAACGGAGCACATAACTTGTTTATAATGTAAAATTAATTGTACTTATTAATCAAATAATTTATGCAGAATACAAGAATTCTTTACGCGCAATATTAATTTTTATTTTAATATTTGTACTATATTACAATATTGTTTAAGAAGAAAATATTATTCTTCCATTGTTTTATTTAAATACATTTCCTAATATAATATTTATTTAAATATAAAAGAGATGTAATATATTTGCTTCAATAATAAATAACTTACATTTTATACTATTTTATACGTTTAAGTTTTTATTGAGATTTGTTTTTATCAAAAATTAAGATGGAATGGTTGTAGCCAAATAGTGGATATTTTATTACTTACGCACATTTTTTTTGTAAATCTAATCATTCGATAATTGTTTCGATTGTAAAGAGCACCGCAACTAATTGCAACAAATATTTTTCATTGTTACTGTACATTTTGTGTCATGTTTATTTTTTCAATAAAGAATGTTATGGTTTCTTAATATATTTCTTTTATTTATTTCATAAATCTGTACATTGTTTATTATACTAGCCATTAATATTGTATATTCTTATTTAGTTACTGGATAAAGATATCAAACACTATAAAGAAAACAGTGCACCGAGCTACGATGAGATAACAATATTCGATATTAAACATTTTATAAGGCTTTTAATTCCACGAGTCAGTAAACGAAGCAGAGGAGATTTTAAAGAAAAGCAAAACCCACTGCATTTCCCAATTTATAAATACAGAAATCCCGTAGTAGAAGTCAAGAATTATCGACCAATTATCACCGAAGAAATAGAACGGGAAGCCATTTCCGGTTTAAAAATGTACGCGAGTGCTGGGCCAGACAATATACCCCCTATTATCTTAAAAATCTGCCCCAGTCTAATAAATCCATTATGTGTAATAATGCGGCAATCGAATCCGGTGAGTTATCGACATCTTCAAGAAAGGAGATCATTTAAATCCAACAAACTACTGTCCAATCTCGCTGACATCGATAGTATATAAACTTTTGGAAGAAACCATTGCATGGGAACTGACTGAGTATCTCCACGAGGCCTTGGTGGATGATCAATATGGCTTCCTACGTGACCGGTCTGTTACAACTAACTTGCTGAAATGTCGCATTCCTCTTAACAGATGGACCTCTGATTAGGGACATGCCAACTGATTTTATCTATCTCGACTTTTAGAGACCAGGTACCACTTAATCGATTGCTACACAATCAAAATTAATAGAATCAGTGGCATGATGTCTAGGATATGTGGAAATAATGAAGAAAAATTGAGTCTAGATAAAAGAATGTGAAGGGATTGAATGGAGTGATAGTGAGTTGGGGGAAAACTGGGGGGTTAGTTTGTTAAATGAAGGCAAAGGACTAAATTTAATGAAGACAGAAATAAGTAAAAGAATGTAGGAGGAAATGAAGAAGAGGGAAGAAGGAAAGGATTATTGGGAAAAGGGGATCTAGAGTATGGTTAGACTGTAAGGGAAATTGATGTAAGAGTGAGGGATGCATGGGGATATGAAAAGAAGTTATGATTCAAGAGGTAGGGTGGTAAAGTCTTGCCTTCTCTTGTCCCTTGTGGGAGGATTTAAATTGGATGTAAATTGCTTTTTTTTTCTTATTTGTTATTTATTTTAAGTCTAAAGAAAGTAGAAGATTTGCTACCCATTGTCCGTATAGGGGACTGAAGATATTATTTAGTTATTTGTTCTATTTGGTTATTTGTTTTATGTATGATTTATAATCTTATGTGAAGCAATTTTATTGTAAAGATTTTACTGAAATCAGGAATTTCTTCTGTTTTTTTCCGAAAATAAATGTCATAATCAGGGCGTTGCTGGTACTCTGTCGGCTTTAATTCTTGCACCAGCTGAATTTTATATGGGAACATGCGTAATGTACGCATGTTCTTACTGTCCCTTGTAAAAAATTTGCAACCAGGCGCTTTATTGTTGGCGCTGAGGGTTCCGCGCCAACAATAAATCAATCCGCACATTAAAATATCGACGATATACACGCTGAGTTGAAACATTTTAACGTTGATTTTCAAAATAAAGTTCAACGATTTTGGTTCGTTGCTCGCTTGTGTATTACTCCATTTCAAGTTCCCCAAGTCTTCTTTACAAAATTCTGAAATAAAATAAAAGAGTTATCAAGAATTCAAACCATAACGCTCATTTTGCGCCACCCTGTACAACTGGACGAAGCAGTGGCTCCTAACACAACGCAACTATTGAACGTGATGGAGTTAGATATCGAGGCTGCCAAAAAAGTAGTTCGAAAATCAGAGTTGACAATATTCAAACAACTCCATCGAGATAAATCTATGCGTGGCCAATTTTATAACGTCATTGCCGAGTTGGAGCTGTCACCACAATTAACATTCTTTAAGATCTGCTGGCCTGCGATCTGAAACTGAGGGATTTATTTTTGCATGCCAAGATGGTGTTACAAACACGCTTGTCTACCGTAAAAATATAATGGCTGTAGAGGTGGCAGATACGAAATTCCGAGCATGCAAATCTCAACCAGAGACGCTACTTCATATTCTTTCTGCATGTCCGGTGTGTGCTACAACTAAATACATAATACCGTCTTAAAAGTGCTATATTTCCGTCTACGCCATTCTTACGGTATAGACAAAGCCAATGTTCCATCCTACATCGCTAAGGATATTGAGACCCTAGTTGAAAATGACGCCGTTAGAATCTTTGGGACCTACAGTTTTCCTACATCCCAATAAACAGTCGCAAACAAACCTGATATAGTATTGTTTGATTCCACTAAGCAGGACATGTTCGTAATCGAATTTTCTAACCCCGCTGATATAAATATTGAAAGTAAGGAACAAGAAAATGTGGCCAAATATCAGGATTTGCTATGCGAGTTAAGGAGTTAATATTCACGCCATTCCATCAAACCATCAAATGTAGTCCTCATCATTGGCATCATGGAAATCGCCAGATTAAGTTATATTAAGACCATACCGAGTTGTGAGGCCAAAGCAGAAAAATTAGATAAACAAGTCAGATGCAAGAGGCCGTAATCCCGGGTACTTTGAGTTTATTTCGGTCATACGACCCGACAATGACGTAAGGACTTACTCTATTGTTTAGAGAGTCATTACATGTCAGCTGCCCAAAGAAGAATTTCTTGTATAACGTCGTCTTTTTAAAGGTGCTGAAATTAAGATTCTTGGAGGTGCACGCAAGAAAGTGGGGAAAAATAAATAAATAATTTATTGTGTATTTTAGCCAAAATAGTGAGACATAAAAAGCGCAGTGGAATATGATCGTATATAGTACACTTATCAACGACGTAGTGACATCCAATACATTAATTTTTGCATATACCGCCTGAACAAAGAATTAGTTGAGGCAATTGTCAAGAGTACTGGAATCAAAAGCGAATTGAAGGAAACTAAAACCGAAATGCCTTAAGGATCAATATTAGTTCCAATTTTTTTACTTACTAGATAGATAAAACCTTTATTGGCATACAAAAACTAAAACAATAATTCTTATAAAAAACAATAGACAATAAACAATACAAAACTTAACTTTTTTACTTATTATAGATACAAGCTTTACAAAACGAATAACTAGGTGTGACTAGCTTAGAAGAAGGTGGATAAATTGGTTCCAAACATTTCTAAATCATTAAAAAATTATTCTTATTATTGTTCTTTTCGAAATTTTGTGTTGTATCATTTTTGAAACTTCACCGGCTTAAAAGAATCTTTTAAGCGCAAGTTTGTTCACTTGTATAAAAATATGTACCTGTTACCGCATCTTTCATATACTGGACGACTGTAAGTATGTAAAGGTTGATATGTGTATTAGTCTGGGAATTTAATATTCAACCAGCACAGAATCAAAATTGAATAAATTATTATGATACTAGATTAGCACAGCTACGTCAAATCCAAGACTAGTGTATGCAAACATTTAATTTTTAAACCCAATAGTTAGTGACTGAGTTGGGAGATGAGGAAGGTTTGTTTTTTAAGTTTAAGTCTACCCAACTCTTGAAATCAATGGTATAAGAGTAATCCCATTACGAACTAGCTTTTTGATGTATTTTGATGATAATTTCAGCTTATAAATTTAAAAAAATAGTTGTTCTTATAAGCTTTTCTGTATCTGTCATTGTTAAGGCATCTTATGTTTGCACATCACATTTCCTCTACTAAATAGCAAGAGAGAATAACAAACTATATCTATAAAACCTCTTGTTGGGTATGAGAACTATTAACAATTTACAAAGTGTTAACGCTCATGACGATGTTTATTATTGTTGTACAAAACTGGTCCAATGTATTCAAACTTTGGGGATGAAGATCTTTTACTTGTTATACAAATACTTCATCATCATAAGCCCAATTGTGTCCACTGTTGGACATAAGCCTCTCCTAATCTAGCCACTCGCAACGGTGCTGTGCCGACTGCATCCAGTTCGATTTGATGCGTTTTATATCATCGGTCCATCTTGTTGGT
>WYDF02005162.1:0-13933 GCA_009867245.2 Adranes taylori
CGCAGCTTCGCTTGTGATATTGTAAATATCAACGTATATCATATCAACGACAACTTTTCTGTCCGCATTGGCGCGGCGAGCTCTGCTGTCTGAATTCTCGAGCCCTGCGGCCATGCCTACGGCTCGAATAACGCATTGCCGCGATCATGTACATCAATTTTCATGGCGATCGGTTGAACAGTGTAGAAGTTGATGTGCTCTACTGTCCGCAAGAATATTTATTGCAACTTTGAGTTAATTGGTTTCTGAAATACGATTATTTTAATTTTTGCTCAATACCGCCCCCGTTTTTACCCCTTGAAGAGCTGAAAATCAAAATTTCATCTTACAAGTGTCTAATGGATTTTAACGAAGAATATTACGTCCTCCCTTTCGTTTATCTGCATTTTAACATATTTTCAAATTCTGAATTTTTGGTATTTTAGTTCTCTCGCATTTTCTATCATAATAAAATTAATGCCGATTAATTTTAATTATATAACGCTGCTACTTGGTGATATACTAAATCATAAAATATGATCACTCTGTGCATATGCCAACGACAATGGAAAAGGTTTTCGTTGCTTGTATCTGCTTAGCACAGAAACTATTCTATACTCCTTTCTCCTAAAGAGAACGAAAAATAGAGCAAAAGGAATGTATTCAAAATGTAAAGAATTATGATTGCTATTGTGCCATCAAATATTTCATCCATAAATTGTGTAAAAGATTTGGTGGTTTAAATATTGGCAACTTAATATTTTCTAAAAAAATATCTGAAAAATTTGACGGAATATTTAAAAGAATGGATTACTCATTATTTCTTGTTAACAACTCTAATATTATATGATTTAAAAATTTTGTTAAAGCCGTTAGTTAAAAATTTACGACCGTATTATTTAAATGCAAATCTTATAATCTCCCTAAAATAATATGATTCTAAAATGTCACTCTAAAATATCGAATATTGTCAAACGCAATTAGTTGTAATAATATTTAAAAGGTCAGAATAGCCATACCAAACTCAGTTCAAAGATCCAATGAACTGATATTGCCAATTAAATTCTGAAATTAGTTTACATTTATAAATTTCATTGCATGAACATTTGTACACGAACTTTCACGTACAATGATTAGCATAAATTATACTGTAGATTTAGTCTAATGGAAATTGCAGTTGAAAGCATATATAGAGTTGCTAATTTATATTGTTGTACAATATGTTTTGTAGTTTAAGCATATAAAAAAGGGGGAAGCATGAAAATATATAATTATAACCCGAGGAGACTCGACGCAAAAAAGGTTGCTCTCGTAAATTGTTATACTTATGTCACTTATGTAAATAATAGGTTTCAATTGGCAAGGTTTCGTAAATCGAAAAATATATCAGTCATCGTATGTAGGATATTTTTTTATTTTTGGTAATTTGAATTTATTGTTATTTTGATTTCTGCCAAATGATTTCTGCAGAAATACAATTCAGAGCTCTCTTATTGTACTGTCACTTATTGATTACTCACAGCTTACGGTGGGAGTATTTTTATACCACTACAGAGTCAACTCTAGTTGCTCCAAATAGATCCTCCTTCTGGATGCTTATGCTTTACAGCTACATAGAATATGTTCAGCTGTATCCCTTTTCTCCAGGCATAGCCTACAATCTATATCTGCAGCCTGTAGTCCAATTGTATTCTAATGTACCCTTAGAGGTACGTATCCTGTTAAGAAGCCAATTATGATTTAGATTTTCTTCCTGACAAATTTCTGATTTGGTGTGGCAGCAAGATCCATCCAGTTTATCATTTGTCTAAAAACTAACAGTATTTCTCGAATTAGATCGGATAAGTCAAGTTTCTGCTAGATGATTTCTTAGCTAGTGCATCTGCTACTATTTTATCTACAATGCTCCCGTGCCCTGTTGTTCCAACGTAACTAAGTTGTTTATAGCCAGTCCAGACATTGTAAAATGCATTGTTTCTTATATTTTATTTTTATTATTTCTGTAAGCAACAAAGTTTTACATAAATTTCGGCCTTAAAAGTCGTTCTGCATATTCCTCCGCCCGTATTTCCAGAAGCTCCCGAATCATTTATGAAGCAGATTCCAAAATGTAAATGGATGTTCTCTCCACAAACCTGAGTCTGAGTTTTGGCATGTCTTATAGATTGCAGACCTACAGTCAGATTTCTTCTCTCATATGTCATTACATGTAATCCTGGTGCCTGTTTTCTTTACCATTTATGGCCTACGAACTTTCAGCCGATGGTTGGCTTCAACCTCTGTTTATATGATCAATTTATGTAGCGGGACATTTACTAGAACCTCCAGCGCCAAAATTCGAGTCGTGTTCATAGTTCCTCATTATACCAAAGTATTATACTCCATACGGAGGACAGATTCTGCCTTGTCTTGACCTGAAATGCTTTGTCCAAAGCAGACAAATTTCTTTCTTTTGCTATACGGTACAACTTTTTGATCACTTACACATGTAAATAATTTAATTCTGGGACGAAGTTATTTCCAGAAAATAAATTTAATTAGTTTTCAGACATGTCAGCTATTACATGATATGTAGGAAATATTCAGATAAAACAATAAACATACATTTTAATAGAACCTATCTATAATTTAGTTTTACGTAATCAAATAAATCAAAATCTATTTATTCTACGTAAGCTTATATTAATTTATGTAATTTAAGATTAATTTAAATTTTCGTAATACTTTCGGCGGCACATACGACATGCTATAATTGCTAATTACGCAAGAAACACACTCACGCTCCCACTAATAAATAATCTTGTGATTCTCATTTCTATGATGCGCTATTGGCTACAATTGAAAGTTATTTGTATATGCTTATGTACGACATGACAATTTCGGTCGTTTCTCTGGGATTAAAGCAACATAATTAATTATTATCAGGATGGTTAATTATCACGATGTGTCTCGTACAAGTGTAACATAAATTTCAACAAAGGATTACGCTTATTAATTGAAGGTGTTAAAAACGCAATAATAATTTTGTAAATCGTTTAGCTCCAGGATAATAGCCTATCTAGAGTGTTTATAAATCAATTGTAACAGAAAAATGCTAACTATTAACTTATAGTACTCCCATAAGTTTTATTCAGTTTTATTTCCCAGTCGAAATAAGATGTTTTACAATATGCTGTAAATTAAATAAAAAATAACAAAACACCCTTCTTTATAAATATTAAATAAATGTCCTATGTGAAAGATATAATTAATAGTGAATGCTTCGGTTCAGTCTAAATGCAGCCCATAGCATTCACCATAACTGTTTGTTATTGTAACATTACGGAAGACATACATAAACATCTTATAAAGACGACCAGTTTGGACTATAGGAGTTTATATTTACATTTTATTTATGTACGAGCAGACCCGGCAAAACATTGTTTTGCCCCCACCTGGTCCTCATCTATGCCTAAGGCACCAATACACAAGCTGTCCGTATTGCCGCGGCTCTGTCGTGGCTAGCGATGTGGCGTAATATCCGCAGCTTTTCCTCGGAAATCGACATGGTCAAGTTGGCCTGATTGAGACATGTCCTGATTGGCACGGCCTGTGGTCACGTGCTACAGCGCTATCTAGTGGCGAGTTACAACAAAATGGATAGCATATAAATATTCTTTATACTCAAATACCTATATATATAAATTTTCATGGCGATCGGTTGAACGTTGTAGAAGTTGATATACTGTAGCGCCATCTAGTGGCGATTTACAACAATGTGGATAGCATAAAATACTTCTCCCTGAATTTTTTTTTGTTACATACTTACCAATCTTTATACACATTATTTAATTGCTCCGTTGTTACGTATGATTTCAAATTAAATCCATAAATTCAATCAAAATTTATTGTATCACATTAATTTAGCATCGTAGTTATTTGCTATGAAGGTATTTACAAATTAAGTGTATAAATAAGATATTGGGAGGGGGGGGGGTGCAAATAGATCTGGAAGAAAATATCTACAAATAATAGCTAAGAAAGCTGAAATTTCGCCGATTGAGATGTGTATGGAAGAATGAGTTTGGTGAATCTGTTAAAATGAGGATGATGATATTAAATGAAATGGATGTGTGAAAAGTATAATGATGTATGGGGCAGAGTTGTGGTCGGTGAAAGAAAGAGAAGAAATTAAGAGAATGAGAAGAAGATACATAAGCGCTGACTCCGTAAGTTCTTCTGTGCTTGGGTATGAGCATCAGCACGTGGATGCCGAGCTCCCTGAGCTTGTATCCAACTTGTTTTGTTTTGGTGGCTCCAATTTTGAATTCAACAAAATATATTTAAAGAAATCTATCTATACTCTTGTAAATGACAGAAATGATTCATAAATATGCTGCATAATCAAGTTTTGTCTATTTCTTTCTTTCATAGTCCAACACGAGAAATGTGATTTCTTTGCCTAGCACACACACAAAGTGTCTTTCGTACCTTCACTTTTGTACATTGTAGTCTTGCATTAAACCAAAAATGGAGAATTTTTTAACACAACTAACACCTCCACCTGCTAAGAGCCTAGTAGAGGCGAAAACAAAAAGCCTGAATCTGAATCTGCTCTTGGATCATCATCATCGTCATCTCCTTCTAGATCCACTGTCATCATAAAACTTAGCAATTCAAAATTTTAAAATAAATGGAAGATTTCTTATAAATGGCTAACATATGACATTGGTGATGTGACGGATCTAACTCGCGACGCTGCTAGTTTGGTGCTTTAGCGTTCGCCACAATAATGGCACTACTTATTTTAGAATTATAGCTTAATATGGCCTTCAGGAATCTTCATGGGCATCAGGTCCGTTTAGAGTGAGAGCGCACTTCAAACTAATGTTGTTGGTCCGGTCCTAAGAGGTTTTCTGAGGGCTTAGGTAGCTTTCCAAGTTTTCTGGGTAGTTCAAGGGTTCTCGTTCTTGCTTGGCGTATCTGTAACGAACTTAATAGTAATAAGTGAAGCAGCATTAAAAGTTTAATAAAATCGTGTATTGTTCTTCTATACAAAATACACAGAGAAAAAAAATATATAAATTCAATTAAATATCAATAAGACAAATGAAAGTCAAGTTAAATCGATGACGTAATAACATCGGTCATATGAGCAAAACAATAGTCAAATATCCATAATTAAATATTAATAATAATACGGTCGCACATTAATAGCGGTAAGCAAACATCAAATTAAATACACTAAAGCAATCTATCGGTCAATTAATAAGCAGTAATATATTTATATTAAGCGCTGCTAAAACATGCTGTGATAAAATCCATTAAACACAACAAAAATTATGAGAGGAACATGTACCAACGGGTTATAATATACCGGGAAAACGTAGTCGGAACGGGCTGCGGTTTAGCAGAATGAATCGGAATACGATAATCACAGAAATGCGGAAAATCGACTATTTCTTACTCAACACACTGGTCGGACAGATGTGTCCAGCTTGTCGAGTGATAGCAATTGACGGGTTTCTCCAATACAGTGACACACACTCTAGCGGTGCGGTGGGGTTAAAGGTAACCACTATAATTCACTTAACTCACCGGTCGTACAGATGTTTTAAGCTTACAGAGTGACTGTACCGGACGGGTCATTTCGCTACAGTGATATACACTCTAGCGGTACGGTGGTGTAAATGATACTACTATTACTTAGTTAACACACCGGTCGGACAGATGTGTTAAGCGTATAGAGTGCTGCGTGTGACTGACGGGTCGTCCTTATACAGCGACACACACTATAGCGATCTACGGAGGGTAAAGGAAACTACTAAGACTTACTTAACACGGACAGATATGTTAAGCTTGTTGCGTGATTGATGAGCCACTGCGATACAGCGACATACACTGTAATATATTCGGAAGTAAGTGGCAGGTAAATGATAGGAAGAAGCCATTCAAAACGCGTCACATGCATACGGTATAACGGAGAAAGCTAAATATCACATACCATGCAATCAAACGTATATCCTATACAAAACTCGCTCGCCAAATATATTATCATCCTGGCGCATGTCGTTGATTATCGCCCTGCCGGTTGTTACAGCGTGGCTGGCTCGGCTTCGCTTAGCTGGTTCGGCGGACTGGTCGCTCCACTTCTAGTTGCTTCTGCTGCTCGGCAGATTTTCGAGTGAGAATTATATAATTATATACAAATTCTCACTATTTATAGACGCTAGCCTCACAGAAGTTTTCTTTCCGCATACGGGTCATGTGTGTGGTCATCACATGTTACTTTATTTCAGCGTCGCGGTCCATACACACAATCCTATGTAAATCTCGGTATCCCTTCCATACGTAACAGCATGACATACATCTCCACTCTATCGGTCTTCACACGTTTCCAGTAGAAAGAATAGTCTAGCAGTAGCGGTGAGCGCGGTGTATCAATTAGAAGGCTGCAATCAGTATATTATTAATATTTTGCCACACTGATCTGATCAATTTCATGCGCGGATCTCCGAAACGTCTTGTGATCAATTGGCTTTTCGTCCATTTTGCCGACAAGATAGTGTTGCAGAATATCATCTTCAATAAGTGTTGTTATTAACTACAATGAATTGCTCAAATCCCTTACAATAATTGAAACTGAGAAAACTATTATTGGCGCTAAAGCTAAAGGATTTTTAAAACAGTTAGGTCCATTTGAATTTGCTTTTATTATTCATTTCGAAATATTAATTTTCGAACGCATAGAGGCAGTCGATGCTTACAAAAAATCTCTCTTAATTAGCAAGGAGCTGTCGAAAATATTAATAATTTTCATCAGGCTATATTTTTATACACAAAGGACGGTAAATTTGAATTGATTTGGAAGAGAATTTTAGAATTCGTAAAAAACTTGGATTTAGATGAACCAGAGATTCCCAGAATACGGAAGAAACCAAGAAAAATTAATAATGGAACTAATTCGCATATTTTTTCAAATCCATCTGATTTCTACCGAAAAATGTATTTTCAAGTGATAGATACAGTTATAAGCAGTCTTGAACATCATTTTAACAAAATTTCCTTAACATATTTGTCAAATATGGAGAACTTTCTAATTTGAAATGGGGAAAATGCAAGTCGGGTAGAGAAGTTTTATTTCAATGACCTCGCTATTGATCAACTTATTTCTCATCGTGATATGCTTCTGGACATTTCTCAATCTAAAAATGTAATTATTAGTAGTCTCAGCGAGGCAGTAACATTCTTGTCTAGTCGACTAAATTATATAACCCAATTGATACCGAAAATTGTCAATTTTGTGGAAATCTTACTCACAATATTGGTATTAACCTCCACTTCTGACCGATCATTTTCGGCATTGCGGAGCGTGAAAACCTATCTATGAAGCACGATGACGCAGCACCGTTTAAATGATCAAAGAGTACATCTTAATAATGAGTTGGCAGACGGAATTGACGAAGAGCATTTCAATAATATTTTT
The DNA here is from genome assembly GCA_009867245.2 of Adranes taylori. NCBI lineage: Eukaryota > Metazoa > Arthropoda > Insecta > Coleoptera > Staphylinidae > Adranes > Adranes taylori. The sequence goes on from WYDF02005162.1 coordinate 7,445, forward strand.
ATTAGTAGAGCATCAGTGCGACAAAATATATTTTCCGGAAACAAAAAACACTAATTTTTACTTGTATTGAAAGGCGAAATAAGATTTTCTATGAAATAAATTTAAATAAAATTTAATGAACACTGTTTTTTGTTGTTTTTTTTTCTTACTTACAGAATATTAGTTGTTGCGGTTTTCGTAAATTTTTTATTTGGCTTGAGAATGGGAACATTAGAGATGGTTGGTTAGGTTAAATGAATGTAGCTCGCGGGCACTCATGAAGATTTAAAACATCCGGCGTCTATGAGAAGATATATCAAAAACTATTTTGGAATCGAAAAATAAACGTCAAATGAAATACTATTACAAGAATTGAATGAGATTGAATGCTAGGTGTATGGTGTAAATAAGTTGGGTAAGTATGAAAGAAAGGTGATGCTTGATGGGAAGGAGAGATTGGTAAAAAGAGTGTATGGATTAGTCAATAGTGTGGTTGGTAAAAGTGAGGAGGGTAGTGTATGCGTGAAAGAAAGAAAAAAGATGTAAGTGTGGATGCCCAATATATGCTTGGAATGACTTGATTTGGAATGGTTGGAATGATATGAATTGCAAGAAATGTATGAAATGATAAGAATAAGTACATATGATAAACGATATGTGTTTCGTTGGATAAAAGCGAGAATACCGGGATACGAAAAAGTACGAAAGGAAAGAGGATGATAACGAGGTTTAGATGCGGAATTGAAGAAAGGAAAAATAAATATTGAATGGAGAAAAATTAAAGAAAATGTAAAATATGTCGAGAAGAAGTAGAATCTTGGGAACATTGGATGATTGCATGTGAGGAATTAGTTTTGCTAGAAGAAGTGCGGTAAATTGGAGGATATGTATGCGTCAAGAAATGAAAGGTACCGCAAGAATGCAGAAGATAATGTACGAAATAAGTTAGAGGGTGATATAGAACGATTTTGTCATAGGATCATAGGGTGGATAATAATTAAAAAGGCTGCCTTTTTGTTTTGTAGTCTTTGACGGGGGAAAAGTAAAGGGATTTTCTTTGTTTAAATTTGTTATCACGTTTTGTTTATGTGGAGAGGGTTGCTCTCGGACATGACATTAGTGAGACGGGAAATCTTTGTATAGGATGCGCGTAGCAGTGCCCATTCTCAATTATTAAGTACTCGACTTGTTTAATGCTTATTAGAATACATTTTGTTTTCAAATCTTACTTTAGATTATTTATTTTAGAATAAAGTTACAGCTCTATTGAATCAAAATATACGTAATTATTATCCATTCGTTATCAGCAGCAAATAAGTAAAACACTGGACTTAGCCATTGGTAAGTTTACGAGAACTTTACGGATTTTAATACAGTAGTCCAACATAAATTTAACGCACTGCCCTTCACGAATTGGTAGAATAAAAGAATGTTGTTTAAACTTGATAAAATGTATTGGTAATTTAAGAAATTTATACATACAATTAGATAAAATATTCAGTCATGCTCAAATATTCCGTAATAATAATTTAACAAAAATGGCGTATATCGATTATCAATTTACTTCTCAAATAATTATTAATTAAACTTACTTACTGACTTAAATTTACTTATTAAATTTACTTACTTAAATTAACTTACTTAAATTTTCTTACAGCTTCTGTTGTGATTTTCTCACAAACGCATTTTATTATTATGCTTATTTACACGCATAGTGATCTTATTTATTCATTTACATGTATTTTAATTTACCTCGATCAATAAACTTGTTACGAAAAAATTTTAATCTAGTTAACAGAGTTATCTAATATATTATCAAAATACTGACTACTAAATACTGTAAGGCTTCCTGCCTAATTACTTTCCCGTTACTCGAATCGCCACTATAATTTATTCATGATGTTAATATAATTAATTGTTATTTTTATTTGAATAAATTCATAATTATATTTTTACGAAGCTGACTGCCATGGGTTTCTACAGCCGATGCCAATTCTTAGTGTTGCTTCAAGTACGTTCGGTGTCGTTTTCATTCATTCTGGTCCACCATCAAATTGTCTGTCACAACTGTCTGTACATCTGTGTGCAGTTTTTACTAATTGTTTCTAGCCATGATACTACGTCTGTTTACATATATACTACTGAAACCCCAAGCGCTGAACTCATACCGATATTGTTTTAGATTGATAATTCACTTATACACTTGAGAAGAGCGTTTTACGAGTCACCATCCTCAATTTGTTACATCAAATTATGACCCCTATAGAGATATAATACTAAATTAAAAAGCATAGGGTATAATCAATAATTATTTCTACACTTTGATTGTAAAACCGATCTATGGAAAGTTTCCCAGTAGTCGTCTTACCATTTTCGAATTATTTAAGCCGCTAGACATCTTATCGCATCTAGACATCTTGAAGTGTTTGTATTATTTACAAGTATGCAATGCTCGATCTTTTAACATCAAACTAAATAGGATCAGTGACAAATTGCATCATTATAATGTAGTGCTTTTGTTAGTGGGTTTGAGTTAACTAGGATATAACGAACTTTTTTTAATTTGTTATTATTTTATGTTAATTGTTTTGGTGCCAATAAAGATGGACTATTGTAGCTGTTTTAAAACTTACGTCGACATATAATTCTACTTAAGTTTACCATATTGCTAAACGTGTTCCAAATTTAATTTAAAATCCTACTTTTAATTAATATCTTTAGATCAATATTTCTAGAGAATATGTTTACAATATTTTAGAAAAGAAATTAAATGCAAATATTAAATCGCTCTTAGTTGCATGATATTTTAAACAAACAATAAACTAGATAGCAAACACCAAGAAAATCAGCATCTACTTAGCAGAGTGTCTAGTCATTCCCAGCGATTGGTTTGCATATAGACTATGCAAATTTTATAAAACTATACGAATGAATTTACTAAAAGGAAATGATAAAATATTTAGATAAGCATAAATCAAGAAAGGATTATATGATAACAGTTGAAAAATTATAGCGAAAGTAAAATAGCAAAAGTGAGATGAATACAGTTTACGTCATGTAGTCAATTATAAACAACTGTTTCATGAGCATATTTTAATAATGGGTTGATAAATAACATTGCGGGCATGCGTCTGGAGACTTCCAATTTAAATTTAGATAAAAGCAACTCGATTCAAAGAAGAAACTATTATGATTGTTCTTTTCGAATTATAATTGTACTAGGAATTATAATTGTAGGGGCAATAAGTGGGGTAAATTTTCTTTCAATGAAATTCAAATGAAGAAGACAAGTACTACACAAAAGACAGGCGACATTAAATTATTTGTTGTTTACTTGACCCGTACCAAATCTTAAAACGCATTTAGGTATAGTAGCCCCTATAGGTTTTAAACATATTAAAAATTTTGCTTCATTAAAAAAAAATAACAAAGATAAATTGATTCAGATTGAACAGCAAGTGTTAACTCTTTGAGGTGTGGGTTATGTGAGATATGTTATAAGGTAAAATGAATAGAAAATTTCAAATAAGATTTAAAGAATATTTATATGCCATTAGCCTGAAAAATCAAATTTTGCCCAACATTTCCTGAATCCAAACCATGATGTCTCTTTGAAAAATGGTGGTAGAATTTTACAACTTTGTCATAACAAGTTATTAACAATTGATTTAATTTTGATCACGTCCAATGTAGTGCTAATAATATATAAAATGATCGCATATTGGACAACTATGAATTTATTAACTTTTGATTACATCTGTCGACATTTCGACCTCCCTTCGAGGTCACCCTCAGGACTAAAATCAAGAAATATTATTAATGCTTATCAATCATTTCAGACGGGCTATGTCAGTTAGTACATAATGAAGTTCAATTAATATTAATGTATGTTATAAAAAAACCATCACTAATTACACAAACAATTGTGGACATTAAGACCTTATCAACCAAATATGTAACTAATTAGTACAATAATGGATGAATTTTAACTAAGCTTCTTTTTACTTTTAAATGCTTAAAATCTTTATTTATCTAATAGAAACTTCCACCTGTGGTACCTTAAGGTACGTGTATGGTACCTTAAGTGTCTTAACAAAAATACCCATGTAAATATAACTTAAGTGAATAGTAAGTGAAAATGGTTGACAATCTCTAAATATTAAAAATACACTTACAATCATAATCTCATAAGATGAAAACAAACATTGAAATATGAGCATAACCAATCTTCAGGAAGTCAATACAAACATGAGTGAAAAGTCATTACGTAATATGTCGAAAAACTATCCAAAAACCATAACCAAACTTCACATCTGTTGTTAATCAAAAAGAGCTACCGTTCTGACTAACACCATTATTACGTAGCCCAAGCATATGGATATTCAATTTTTTTTAAATTAGAATTCTCAAGCGGAATTTTATATATTTGCCCATGAAGAAGGAATGCTACTAAAGTTGAAATACTATAATTATTCAAGGACATAAACCATAAAATAGGGACTTCTCGGCTAATACACTTAAATTTCAACCTCTTGATACATACAATAGAAAAATTAGTTGTCCATAAAATAAAATCGAAAAATACATTATTCAATGTGTTTTATATTTTCTGTTTTTCTTTCTCCTCACCATTTTTCTTTATTTTACAATAGTTTCACCAAGATGAATCAAGTTAAATTGGTTTTGGAACAAGCCGCGACCAAGGTAGTTTAGTTGACCAAATTTGAAAGGCAAACCTATCACCGAAGTGAATCTGATTTATTAACGTAAGTAAATAAAAAAAGAACATAGTTAAACAAACTCAATCTTGACTAATGGTTTTATAAATTCTCAAAAAGTGAACTAGAAAACTTCATTGAACGACCCTAGTATAGTTCTCTAATAAAATTTGAAAGGAAGATATAAAGTTCAACTCTAATTTAAACCCCCTTAACAACAGCAGGGCACTTGTAATTGGAAGTCCCTGTTAACAACATAATCGAATCAGGTGTAGCTCTAACTCTGGCTAGCCAACCATCACCTGAATTTACATAATTTTCAAATTACTATAAAATATAATATATCATTAATACAAATGAAATTCTGTATTTCATTTTATCGAATTGATGAGACCGTAATATATCCTGCTTAAACCTTGTACATCAGATCTGTTCTTGACAGAAACTGATTTTAATTTCTGTATATGTATCATTTCTGAAAGGAGACGTTTTTTGTCAATCGGTTCTGAATCTGAAATTTTTGTATTCATAAAATCAAACTTATGACCCGTTTCTAAATGGTGATCGCACAAAGCTGTACGATTAGATTTATCAGCGTTGAAGATGTTGCAATCATATCTATGTTGCTTAATTCTATAATCTAAATATTGCTTTGTTAGCCGGCTGAACAAATTTGAGTTGGTCTTTACATTGTACCTAGCTATTTTTGTGTCATCATCTTGCAAAATTTTTGAGGGCACAAAACAACAATGGAATGTTCGGAATTCTGTAATACATAATGCCCTTCTTCGTTTCACCTTCTATTTTTGCATTACTTTTTATCTTAAATTTATGGAAAACACTATTAATAAGATAGCTTTGGTAATTGTTCTTACTCAGAGTGACTTTTTAATTGGAGAGATTATTAGGGACAAGATCTTTATGTGAATATAAATGACTCTTCCTTAGATTTTGTTGAATGATGTTGATCTTTTGTGGGAAGTTATATATGGAGTTATAATTCAAAATCCTGCCTGAACTAGAAGGTTTGTTATACGTGTTAGTAAGAACAGTATTGTCCTTCCTTATGATAAATAAATCTAAAAACGGATTTTTTTGATCGACCTCCCTTTCACAAGTAAATTGTTAGTGTGGATCAACACATTTAAAAATATCTACTGTCGATTCAACATGGTACTCAGGAATGGCCAACAACGTATCATCAACATAAAAGAACAGAAATGATATGTGAAAACCAAGCTTATCTATCACTGTTGTGATAACATGATCCATTACAATAGCAGCTAAAATAGGGCTTAACGGGTCACCCATAGGGCACCCAAATATTTGAAAAATTTTTAATAATGCAATTTTTTCTAATAATGTTTATTGATTTTAGTTCTGAGGATGACCTCGAAGTGAGGTCGAAACGTCGACAGATGTAATCAAAGTTAATAATAAATTCATAGTTGTCCAATATCCGATCAATTTATTTATCATCATCATTGTTATTAACAACGTCTTTTGAACAAGTTTATATAGTTAACTAGCGGACCGGGCAAACGTTGTTTTGCCCCCCCCCCTCCGCTCCCCACCGGGTCCCCATTTTTACCAACGGCACGAGAAGGGCTGCTGTCCACACTGCCGTGGCCTGTGGCCGCGGCTTTGGCGGGACCAGCGACATGGCGCAATAGCCGGGGCTTGCGGCCGCGGCTTTGCCGCGACCAGCGACATGGTCTAGTTGTTACCGCTTTGCCGCGGCCAGCGGTATTGTTTCATTGCTACGGCTCGGCCGTGGCCAACGATATGGTTT
>WYDF02005173.1:0-13931 GCA_009867245.2 Adranes taylori
GGGGGGGGGGGGGGGGGGGGGGGGGGGGGGGGGGGCGAGTACTGGTTATGTATTTGCTTTACAAAAAAATTTGAAACAAAAAATTCTTTTTAAAAACGGTATCCGTTGGGCTTCCCCGTGGGGTGTCTATCCTGCTCACATGAGCGTTGACTGAAAAATATAACGACGCGCAACGCATATTCTAAAACACTGACTCGAAACCACAGTCGGTATCTCGCTTACTCAACGTTTATGTATAACGAGATGTTTCCCAAGATCATGTTAGATAAAGATGGTCAAGGACATATAATACAACAGTTCCCACCACTTCTAGAAAACAGTCAACGAATTTCGTGTGCAGTTGCACGTCTAAATGAGTTATCTGTCAATGACATGACACCGTATCTATTTCGCTCGAACACATTAATTACATCATCCGTCAACTTTTGTTATACGAACTGCTCGGCGGAAGTTATCGAAGCAATACGAATTTCGCAGAAAATAAGAATAACAAATCTGATTTACAGTGGTTAGGCATTCGCATTGGAAATTCATAAAATCACAGTTATAATAATTTATTTTTACAATATTATCCAAAGTGGTAATACGACAAAGAGTAGAGCAAGGAGATACATCGATCTGGATCAAGCATTCAACAGCGTCCTATTGAATGCTTGATCCAGCATTCAATAGGAATTGTCTAAGGAAATGAATGCGCGTAGAGTTAAAAACAACCTGATCCAGGCTATTGCTTGATCCAGCATTCAATAGGAATTGTCTAAGGAAATGAAAGCGCGTAGAGTTAAAAACAACCTGATCCAGGCTATTCAGTACATTCTATAGTACCTGTAGAAACTAAGTGAGGACGGCAGGCGGCGGGGAGCAATCTATGGAATGCACCACCAATGCAGGTGAAAGACAAGGAGACACGTACTACCTCTTCATCTTGCTCATGGATGATTTCATTAAAAGCACAAAATGAAACACCAAGAAAATCACTGTTGGCAACTGAAAAATGCAGCCCGCCCAAATGTCAGAAATGGCATTCGCCAGGATTAGTTCTCAACGCCAACACAACCTAAACTTGTGAATAGAGAAATGGGGAAAAGAGAGATGACCATCAATGTGGTAAAGACCAAGGCCATGGTGATCTCCAGGAACAAGAAGAAGCACTACATCCGACTGAAGGAGCAAATGACTTCAAGTACCTGCCACAATCAATGAAGAGGGAAGAATGAGCCCCGAGATCAAATTAGAGGCTAACGGCTGCAGGAAGACCAACCGCGGATTTCTCAGCAAAAAGACGAGGATGGCAGTCTATCGGTCGGCGCCTATTCCAAAGGTTACCTACCGCAGCGAGTCATGCTCACTCACCTCCCGACACCAAAGCCAGCTGCAAACGATTGAGATGAGGAACTTGCGGAAGGTTGAGAAGAAGATGAGACGAGACCGAATACGAAATGCCATCAGGCAAAATTAGAAGGTCCAGCCACTGAGAACTACCATCGAAAGGGGCAACTGCAATGGTTTGGCCACGTCAACCGAATGGCCGACACCAGGATGCCATGGCAGGCGAGACTAAGTAGCAAGAGATCGCGAGGCAGCCTCCATATCAAGTGGCGGGACAACATCGAGGAGGTAATCAAAGCCTACAGTAGTAACCTCCGACAAGCCACGCTATTGTCACAGGACAAGATTCAATAGCGTTCCTTTGTGAAAACATCAACATCCAAACTAGTGAGTACGTCTGTTATCCAAAGTAGTACATCTGGGCACCTTAATTTTATACAATTATGAAATAAGTTGAATGACAGTCATTATAAGATGAAATAATAGAAATATACATATTTTACAAAAGGGAGACAAAATAATTATAAGCAAATTGGATTTGAATTAAAATTTACCTTAAAAATATTCCGATTCCAGCGCCACATTTGTGCGCATGATAGTTGCAAGCGCCAATAATCATTTTATTGAGTTCAGTTTGACAGCAGTAACTTTGCGAACATAATACTTCACCACAGACCAAACACATGGTTGGATTTCGTGAGTCCTCATGGTCGCTATTTGGGCAAGCGAATGATGAAACTGTATTGATTAATTCGCTATAATCAATAGATAATTCGACTAGACGATTGACAGGAAGAGGCTCTTTGGCAACCTAATAATTAAATTAATAAATCAACAAAAAATATATGAAAATAAAAGTAACTATATATTTTTTTTAAAACAAAAGCAATTGTCTTGTGTTTCCAAATCGTACATTAATATTAGATTGGCCTGATACCCTCAAAACTGTACTGGTTTATTCACAAATTCTGTTATATCTAAACAACTTCATTCGGATCAACAAACTGTTAAAGTTGTGGACTTTGAAGGTTGAAATTCGACAAAAAAGCAATTGTTTAAAATACAGCAAGGCATAAAAAGCTTCAACCGAAACAAATAACACTAAAAAGGTAATGCTTAATTAGCCGTAGAATTACTATTCAATAATCAATCGCTCATAAAGCAACCTTTTTCTTTTGGTTCCGGATGTTGAAGGTCAAAAACCTGCTCAGCAAAAACCTGTGGGGGATTGGCGTCGCAACTGAGCGTCGCTCGGTCGACCATTAAGCCTGCATGATGCTGATGATTTACGTGTGACGCCCACATTGTAGGCGCAGCAGCCCTAAAAACATTGGGTGTACTTCGTTGGCAGTAATTCGTTGGTCCGGTCATTTATCGGGTTGCTGGGCCTTCGCGTGATCTTCGTCTATCTCGTCTCTGACTCTAGTCTCCTCTGGTGTCGTTATTTCACTTATTGTCATTTCCATGTTGTTTTTTTGCCTATTCCATGCCTGGTAATGTAGAAGAATATGTTCGATGTCCTCCGCTTCTCTTTGGCAGTACTCGCATAACGGACGCCCTATATCTTGATACCGTACAAGTTCAACGTGAAACTGCCGTGTCATGTCGCGACCTGAGTAATCTACCTTCCCATAGTAGTAGGGATTCACGGGGACTGGACCACGAACCTACACAATTTAGCGAACGTCTCACGTCATATCTAGACCATGCTTTTCCTTACAAACGCGAACATCTCGGTTGCATATCTATGTGTGTTGTTGGTTACCTAAATTTGCAGATTCCTGTATTTTTACTGATTTCTGTATATATTACGCTGTGAATTTAGCGCTAGATGGTTTCACGTATGTCGTTTTCGGCAATAATAATATGTACATACAGGTGGTGGCCATTCATATTGATAAATAATATTTTTAAATCCATCCTTTTATGTTCGGAATCAGGGGTTGGCTCTATCTACTCTTTGTGGATGATTCCCATCTTTGTGTCATATTTCCACCAGGGATGCCCCCACGTCGGCTCTATTAATGTCATAGTTGCTTTTCTTTCGGTCACATATGGCAAGTCTCTCCCTTGCTTCCAGATCCAGAGTACGTGCAATTACTAAAAGTGCCGGCATAGATACTGTCCTATACGCACACGTTATGGCGAAAGCTCTCATTCTTTGTACCTCAGTAAATTTCTCTTATGCTAGTTCTATCTAATGCTGCTTGCGCCCATAGTTAGGCAGCGTGAAGAACTATGGAGGCTATCACGCTGTACAATAGCTTCCTTCTGGCTGGGTTCCGCCCACTTACTCTTTTTTGTTTGTGTAGGATGAGCACGCTCATCTCAAATGACACATGCGACACCGAAAGGTACTACATCCTCGTTTACACATTTACTCATGGCAGCCTCCGTTTAGATATCTTGTCCTATTTCCCCGTCCCATCACAATTATTTGGTGGATTAGGGGTTCGGACCACCTACCATCCTATTTATATTGAGTCCGAATGGCTCTTGGATCACCTTCAATTTAGCTATTTAGAGTTCATTTAGACTCAACTTTTTCTTACATCAATTTCCTGGTTCGTTTTCAGTCTGTCCGCCATTAAGTTGGAGATTAGCTGCTATTTGTCTGGTGAGATTCTAACGTGACTGAAATTATGTTAGGGGAGTTTATTTTCCTTTGGAGTTTCCCTTCTAAATCCATGCGCTCGTGCTCTCATGCGCTGCAAACGAACAGCGTGTGGTCGGCGTCGTCGTTTGTTTGTTCGTAATGTTCGCATTCAGGGGACTCCATATTTCCAATACGAGCTAGACATGAAACAAAACACCCGTCGCGAGTCAAGCACTGGGTAACCTAGATCGCCATGGCTTCTTGAAACCCAGGGTTTTATTTACCGGTATTAGGATGTTTATCCATCTACCACGTCTAAAAGTATCAATTTGTTCTGCCATTTTGTAAGTGGCGGTCACTTGATCTATCTTAAGTCTATGGCACTACTCTCTTTGGTGCACAAGGAGATCAATCAGGGGGGTGCCCAAAAGGACACAGAGAGCGTCGTTGGAGTCCAATAGGTACCAGTTATTCCTAAGAGTTCGACTCGTTGCGCTTTCTGTAGCAGACCCTTTGTCTTATCGACCCCCTTACTCTTGGCGTTAATTGTGTCGCCACATTTCAACTGTGTCGTCGTTCAGTTTTAGCCGTTCATGGCCGATGCTCATCCTTCTTCTGCCGGTTAGGAGTATGGATTTCGTTTTCTTGAACATAAGGTCTAGCCACACACTTGCCGTCTAATTATTTACTATCTAGAGGGTCTTAATAGCTATCATGCGTAGCATTGATTCTTTCTTGTGTCGGAACTATTTCCGTATCGTCAGCAAAACTAACGATACTGGAAATTGCAACTGCAGCAGTTCATCGTACATAATATTCCACAGGATTGGTCTTAGCAGCGAGCCCACGGAACGTCGCTGTTCACAGTGTTGTATTTAACTCCTTCCATGGTGTAGAATGTTATCGTTTATTCAGTTAATACGCTTGTAAAGCCATTCTTAAATATTTTAGCCTTGCCTTCTAGTGCTTTTAAAATTTCTGCCCAAGATGCATTATTAAACGCGTTACTGCTGTCCAATGTTATCGCATACCATAGCTTTATCGCCACGCATAGCTTTCTAGTGTGTTTGATACCTTCGGCAGCTTTCATCCGTGGGTGCATTGCATTCATGGTGCTTCTATTTTCCGAAAGTCGTACTGGTTTATGCTCTGGTCTAGGTGCTCCTGCAGTCGGTTTAGAAGTACCATTTCATATAATTTTGCTATAAAGCTCAGCGTGTATATAGGCCTATATTATGACTGGCCACTACCATTTTTTTCACTTTTAATAAGCCAAACTAGCATGCCTTCCTCGATTCCTGTGGAAATTCACCCTAAAACACAAGCTAGTTATACACGTTTTCATGCATGTGAGGTTTTTGTATAGCTATTAATCTGAATACTCAGTCTGGAATCTAGTCAGAACCAGGCGCTTTCCCTACGGTCATATCGTCCGCTCTCTATATCTCTTCGTCAGTAATAGCGTTCGCATCATATTTCTTATGATTAATCCGTTGGACACTGGATCGTGTTCCGGGAACAGGCCTACTATGATTTGCTGGATTTCCTCCGCCATTTTCGTCCTGTTCCTCACCGGCTGTAGCTTTTTCCGGACAATCTTGTATCTTAGCCCAAATGGGTCTTGCCTACAGCATTCCATAGTTTCCTCCAACACTTGCTCAAACAACCTACAGCGAGATGAAGATAATATGAAATTAAAAGGGACTAAAATATTGTCAGCTATAATTCAGTAACTAAAAAAATTGTGCTTTTAACTGAGTAAGTGTTTGTGTGTCTTGACACCGTAAGAATAACTAAAACAAATGATCCTCCTCAAATGTCCTCTTTTTGTGTTCAATATTTTAGTGAAGAATATCTTACCATCAAAATGAACCATCACTGCTTATCTGACATAATCCGAAGTGAAGTAGATTTAAATTAGTTATGTATTGTAACAAAGCTTATTACTCAAAAGAAAAGTCTCTTCAGATCGCGAATTAAATCAATTAAACTGAGAGGATTTGGGTACCTTATATTGGGTTGAACTAATAATAAATATAAATAACAGTTACTACTTAAAAGATGTGAGCGCGCTTTCGTACACGCATATTGTATAGCAGCGAATTATAATCCGTAACACACACATACGTTACCTATGTTTATTATATCTTACATTTTTCTTATATGTGATAAATAAATAAGAGTTATTCATTCCGATTAAATATGTATAAACAAATGATTTCTATTGCCGCTGGAAGTAAGACGAAGTTTCTGTTACAAGATAAACAAAGATGATTTCTGCTATTGCTATGTATTAATCAAATGTATTTTGCTATACCGCTATTATTGTTACGACAGAACACATCGTTCAGCGTACGCATGAGAGTAAGGGATTTAAATGGAATGCCTATAGAATGTTGTGTATACGCATCACACAGAATGCACGGTACAGCGCTGAGTGACTGCATGTATGTCCACTTGTACCGCGTTCTACTGTTGGTTAGCGCGAGTATGACGCATTATTGTTTATTTTAAAATTATTTGAAGTGGGATAACAGTCGGGACATGCATACATAGAGTGAGACCGGTTGATTGATTTGTTGGCTGCTGTTATACACAACAAACACCACTATGTGGTTGTTGCAGTGCAATCAATGGAAGACCGTAGCGGGTAGTAAAGTAATGAGTGGTTGACTACACACTGACCCGTATAATGAAATCAAAGTTGTATGTTGGCTTTCGTCTATAAATAGCGAGATTTGGAATATAATTTAGTTTTCTTAAATCGAGTCAAAGCAAGAGCAACAACAACTGCAGCCAACAACAGCCAAATACAACAAAGAGAAGCGCACCAGCAGCAGATCCAGCGACAATTTTAACGCATTTGATAAGAACAATTCATTTATCCTTCACTGCTATAGAATTTACATGTTTTTTCAATAGCTTGTTTCTCCTTCTATCTTACCACGAACCTATTTCCTATTCACTAGAGCATATAATACTAACTTGCGTACACGGGATTAGTTTTAGTTGCTCAGCAACAGTAACATTTGCGTTCACTGGGTGTTATTGTAAGTGACAGTGACCTCCTCTACTGTTTCCTTCAATGGAGCATATACTATTAACTTAGGAATACGGGATTAGTTTTAGTTAATTAGCAGTTACAATCTTCAGCTGTCCACAAGAACATGAATCACTGGATTACTCACGTACTCGTAACTACTCTGCCCTCAGTAAGCCACTGAGGGCCGGAGGAACAACAAAAGCAGATTACAACGTGCGGTCTCATGTTAAACTGACCTGGCGCCCGAGAATATATATTTCCGAAGGATATAATATTCAGTAATAATTAAGATATTTGTTTGCGCCATCTGACAGTCACTAGGACTCCCCGTTCGCAGCGTCGCAAGCGAGAGTCTGTCACACTATTCTACAACATTAATGCTTGTCTGCTACGGACTGTTGCGTATCCTTACATTAGTTGCTTTGATCAAATACCTCCCGTAATTCACACCTCCCACTTTTCCTTCATCATTTTAACACCTTTGGTGTAGATATTTAAGAAAAAAGAAATTTGAGATAGATCAAAAAAAGTCATTAGATTACTAAACCAGATTGATGCTGGCCTTACCATGCCCATCAAGTAGCGATCAGAATTTATATTTATAATAAGAAAAAATTAAATAATTAATGATCAGCGAAAAAATATAGTGAATAAAATGATTAACTAACCTTAATAGCTTCTCCCCTCAGATACGCTACGACATCAATTCGTGAACACCATTTGCGCGTCAAATCCAATACATAACGTGAACCAAATAAATCTTTCACTCGTACCGGTAGGTCCAAATAAGCGCACATATTATCGAAAGTGTCGCCGCCTGCTTCTTGCAACACAATGGGTGCAGGTACATCGGTTAAATAATGATAAAACAGAACACAACACCGCAAAAATGGTGCACAAGCATGTTTCACCATTTGCCATACTGTATCACCATTGATATTATTTAATGGTTTGTTAATTGCCTTAAAAAATAATTTAAAAAAATTATAAATAAATTTAGTACATTGATTTATTAATATAGCGGAACTAAAGGATAAGCAAAAGTTACGCGCCTAAACTAATTGAAACAGAATTTAAACTAGCGCGGATATCGCCTAGATAATTACGGCCATCTAATATCATGTTCTTATACATGTTTTGTGTACGTTCGAAATCGCATGAACCGATTCTGCACGCGTCAATGTAGCTGTAGATTCTGACTAATAATTATAACACGCGTGCTCATTATAGATTCTATATAAAACTAACATATGCCTTTCTAATAAATTTATAACAAAAAATAATGCAAAAAATATTACAAAGATAAATTCTTTAAAAAAAATGCGATATCAAATGCCATCTTTCAAGTAGTGACTGAAATACTGGATTATAATTACTTGTCATTAAAACAACAAGTCCTAATAATTATTTACCTTCAATAATTCTCTCAATTCAGAATAATCTTCAGTTTCTACCATGTCATCTCCTTCTTCCACATCCATTATCCCCACAGACGCACTTCCAAAATCCGTAGTTACCAAAATCTTAACAATATGACACACGAACATCAATCGTAAAGTATTCAATTCCAAAACATTTCCACATGGAATTGGGACCGGCTCATCCTTACAGAATAAACTCGGCAATGAAAATGTTAATGGAACTAGAAATCCAAATGTATCGAATGCTAAAATTGATGGATCATCATCAGTATCCTGTTCGAAGAGGATCGAAAGAAGTTGTAACGCATGGCTTGTGATCACATTTGATGCTAATTTACTCGTTGAACGACTTAATGGTCGTTTAACTATCGTACAACCGATAATCGCGTTAATTCGAACGATACATTCTAAACAATCCCGTTGTCTACTAGATAAATGTCCTAATAAAGGTTTATTGGCATCACGAAGGACGCATTCAATTGCGTGAATTGTATAGGAGCAAGATTTCCACGCCATTGGAACTAATCTACGATTATTGGGATGTGGATTGACATTTAAACCACGTGTATAAGTTGCTTGCGTATAAAGCTGAACCATTGCTTCTAAATCTATCAATCAGAAAATTATAACATCAAATAGTGGAAAATAAATAAAATCTCCGGAAATTTGCGGACTTGATTTATTGTTGGTTAATTTTCTTTACAATAAAATTGTTTTGCAATATGGATCTCTGTATTTGGGATCTTCGTCAGGACTGAAATCTACAACATTTTTTGTCCTACAAAATTTCAGCCCTGAAGAGGAAACAGAGATCGATATATAAAACAACTTTATTGTAGTAAATAAAATTAACCAACAGCTCAAATCTAAAAAAATTCCGGAGATTTTATTCATTTTTCATAATCAAATTAGACATGAAATTCATAACTATAAAATAGTGAAATTAATTTCTAATTATGCAAGTATCATCGAAAACAATTAATAATAAAGTAATATAACCTATAGAAGCCCTGGTTACAAAAATTACATTTAATTATATGGTTTGTCATTTCTATTATATGATTTATCATTTTAATTGTCTTTTATATGTTTTGTCATTTTAATTATATGAGTTAATCAAAAAACGATAATTATTGGACTTACAATATAGGCAACCCAATATACAATGATAGATGGGATGCATTTCTATAATCCAGCCATTGGAATATTTTATAGAGATTAACTTATGTCAATTGAAACTATAACAAACAACCTATACAATAATAAATAGACTTATTCGAACGAAGAACAGTTCTGACATGCGGTCTCAAGTTACATTGACCTGCCGCCCGAGATTAATATGTCCAGAGATTTATACATATGTTCAAAAGTAGTACAGAAGAAACTCCTTTAGTGACATAGCTAGACTCGGGAACCGCATGCGAGAGTCTGTAGCAACTTCGGAGAATCTTTATTAGTGAGTTCCAATAGAAAATTCCAGTCGATATGAAAAAACTGGAATTGGATTTAAACATTCTGTTGAAAAAGTTTTAAGTCGACCTCAAGAATTACAATATGCATCTAATCCTTTCTAAATCAGTTCTGTTTGATCGATTAATTGAAGTGTGTCGAACTATAGTTGACACTCCAAAGACACCAGCTGAACCAATTTGCAATATTTTACTTGAACAACATTAATACTTCTCAAGATTCAATACTTCTCAAACATCAATGATTCTTACTTCTCAACAAGATGCAAAACTATGCATTAGAAAAAATCCACTACAATGAATTGCCACATACTTGGTAACACACTCTCGCAGGAAAAAAAAGTCGTATGCGGGATACCACAGGGATCACTCCTGGGTCCTCTACTCTTCCGCATAATGGTTAAAGATCTTCCACTTACCGTAATATATGAGAATGACACAAGCATATTAATAAGCGCGAGTACTAAAGCAGAATTGATGTAACCAAAACAGACTACAAGTAAACGAAAAAAATGATACAATTATGAATACACAAAAAACATGACCATCAAAGTCTTTTAATCAGAGATGGGAGGACAAGCATCCCACGGAAAACATCAGCCAAATTGTTAGGTGTTAGTTTGGACGAAAAAATAACATTGCAAATTCAAGTTGATACATGAAACAAAAAGCTTAGAGGGTTATATTACTTAATTATTCAAATTACACAGAAAGGATACAATATTATAACACGATACCCCAAGCAATAAAAAAACATTATCAATCTTAAAGAATTCAAAAGAAAATGACGAGAGTATATTTGCATCAATCCTGAATATGCATGACATGTTCAACAATCTATACTTTAGTCCTTAAGTCAATGTATTATATAATATTTAGTCTCTAGGATGTAATGTATATATTGTAGAATAAATAAATAAAAATAAAAACAATTCTACAATTTTTGAGAATCGATAAAAAATATTTTCAACTGTTTAAACGTAATTTCGATTTTTCTAGAGTCAATTCATACTTTTAAAAGAAATAAGTGTTTTAGATCTATTTTTTTCTGATTAAATTTTAAACACATAATTTCGCTTAATAAATAAAATATTTTCTTACACAAGAAATAAAATAATTGAATTTACCCAATCGTAATTCTGGATCTTCACATTCAAATAACGCACGAAAATCATCTTTCTTCTCACCTAAATACTCTTCAATCATCTCTAACGATGTACTTTCATAAACTTTATGCATTTCGCAATCGATTGGTGTTAGATCAATATCGATTGTTTCCGTATCAAAATCGCTAAAATTCGTCGCGCAACAATCGTCTTTTTTAAACTTTTGTGCATCGATACGTTTCGTTGCGGTTACTGCTAACATACATTGTAACCAATCATCGAACGAGATATC
This sequence comes from Adranes taylori, assembly GCA_009867245.2. NCBI lineage: Eukaryota > Metazoa > Arthropoda > Insecta > Coleoptera > Staphylinidae > Adranes > Adranes taylori. The sequence continues at coordinate 11,257 of WYDF02005173.1, forward strand.
GATTTTCGCTGTACGCGTATTTGGCTGGATGTTAAACAGAGATGGAACTAATGGAAGAACGACATTACTTAAACATTCGCATAGTGGACAAAGAAATTCTTGTTTATCGACGTCGAAACTTGCTGGATGTCTTAACCTATATGGTCGTCTATGTTCTTTTGCCATAACATTATCATAATATTTCTGCCAACATGTACTATGCATCACATGTCCACATGTGCTTGTATGCGGTGCAGGACCCAAATTATAGCTTAGATATAATGGATCCTGAAGACCAATATTTAACTCATCTGGAGTACGATGGACGCATAAAACAGTCGATTGGTGAACAAAACCTGCTAATACCATTGCGGGACCATCAGCTTTTACTGATTGACTTTCCTATTAAAAAGTAAATATATAAAAATATTTACCTATATAAAAATCTATCATATTGTAACGACAAAAATGTTAAACGTATTCAATTCTTTGGATTCTACTGTAGAGATTTTAAATAATCAAAGTTAAATTAATTAATTTTCGAATAATATAGAGATTCATTCTATCTAAACAAATACACACTCAGGATGATTTTATCATGCATGTGTCACTTTGTAAACAAGGAGGAAACTAGCCGCGACGAAAGAAACTAAAAAGAAAATAGTCTTTTACACGCGAATGAGTTTTTGTTCATGTTATATTATGGCAACTTATTTTAAGTAGGCAGGTATAAATAGGCCTTCTTACACCTGTAAATAGGCATTCAGGTGTAAGTAGGCATTAATTTTATTATAAATTTTGATAAAGGAACAGAAATACCTTAAAAGTTCTTTTCATTTTAATCTGAGCAACTAATTGATTTCAATCTAACTAATTTTCCTTTAATAACAAGCTAACAATAAATTAACTTTTATTTAGATGTTGCTTACTAGTTTTTATATTTACTTACAAGTCGAGTTATTTTATTTATACTCGGCTTGGAGGAAAATTGTGTAATCCGTGTTAACATTTATGTAGATCAAATAAAGCTTAATCGTTACTTGTTTTATTATTTACCAAACTTCATAGAGCCTCAATAATTATTGTTGCTGTAAAATAAATTATTTTGTATGTTAATAGAGTATTTTAAAACCAATGATGTTTTATTATGATTATAACTTATTAATTCCTTTATTAAGATTGAATCCTGATTTTAATTAAGCAAGGTTCCATAAACAAATGTTTACTTCCATTAGTATATTAATTTATTTATACCCCAGTAATTGTTTATTAATTATAACTACGCTCTAAATAAATCAGTGATTAAAACTCTACCATCCCCCGGAATGTGTTTCAAATGGAAATAGAATTTTATTTACTTAGTTTATATAATATAATAACCTTTATTGGCATCTCAAAGAAAATCACAATTCATATCTTAAGTATAATACCACAACAAACAAAAAGAAATAACTCATACTTAATCAATACACATTAATATTAACACCCTACTAATATAAATTAAATTAAAATACAAATTCAAATCCTACTATTCAAAGTGTTTTCCTTTTCTATTATACGAAAATAAAACATATTATTCCAGCAAACACCAATTCCGCATTATAATTTTATTCATTAAATCCGTTCCCTTCCCCTCCTGCCCTAAACTAACTCTCGTATTCTCGCCAAGCATCCTTTCCCCTTCACTCCAATCTAACCCCCAGCATTCCCTCATCCAATGTAACCAGGTTTCCATCCACATACCACAGATTCTACACCGCCTCTTCTGATACTCCATCCAATATCTATTGCCTTGATCTTCACTTCCACACCTGATCGCGATATTATTCTTTTTTGACTCATACTTCGTTCAGATCTTAAATACTCTGGTATCCCTTCTTCTACACTTATCCATTCATACCACTATTAAATCTACTACATCTTATTCTTTCCATCTTATCCTGCTACTCCACATCTATCATTATCTGTACAACCTCATTTACCATTTCAGTTCCCTCTATAATTCTCTCATTCCATCTATCCATCAACCATCCAACTCTTTCATACAACCTTCTCCTGCCATCCACCCCCCTCGTTTCATCCCCTTTTTATATATTTCATTCACCAATATGCCCTCCCCATCTAACTATACTTTACTTTCATAATTTACCATCTTTTTTACCCATGTTACCCAGCATTTATTTCTTCCCGTTTCTTGTAAAACAATTTCATATGGAGTGGATCTGTATACACCAAGTATCCTTTTTAAACATCCCGCTTGCACTCTCTCTATCATACCCATTTCACACGCCGCCCACACTTCCGATCCATACATCAATATGCTCCTCACACAAGCGTCCATAATCATTAATCTCATATTTACCGAATCCCAAAACCTTCTTTCCCACACAAACCTCATACGTTCCATCACACCCTTTGCTTTCTTCACAATCATCTTCACATGCTCATTTCTTAATATCATATACCCTAGATACTTATACTTCTTCAAACTCTTAATCTCTTGCCCTCCCAGTTCAAAAACATCCCCCCTACATTCTCTCCCACCCCTGTTGCACACCATAACCTTTGTTTTTTCAATATTCATTTCCAATCCCCTTCTCTCCATATACCTATTCACTCTCCCAATCACCTCATTCAATTCTTTCGTATTACATACAATATCATCCGCATACATCATACTTTATATCTGCCTATCA
>WYDF02005184.1:0-13930 GCA_009867245.2 Adranes taylori
ATACCGCTGGCCGACGCAAAGCTGTGGCAACTAGACCATGTTGCTGGTCGCGGCAAAGCCGCGGCCACAGGCCACGGTAGTGCGGACAGCAGTCCTGTTCGCGCCGATGGTTAATATGGGGACCCAGTGGGTAGCGGATGGGGGGAGGGCAAAACAACCTTTGCCGGGTCCGCTAGTTTATTTATAAAATTCTCAATTGAATAGCCTTCAGCTGGCTAATAATGGATTAACCTATTGGACCGTGAATTTATCCGTGTGTGAGGTTTTTACTGTAATCACTAGCTAGTCGCATGAGAGACTTGGTTCCTTGGATATATAACCTACTTTTAAAGCTGTCAACTGATCTAGATTGCCAACATGATTTTATTTTAGAAAAGACACCACTACTGTAGTTGTGCCGTTCCTAAAATGCACCATTTTTTCTTTTCAACTTATTTATATTTTAGGTGGGTAAAGTTCAGAGACTCGCAATTTTGCGACAACTAAAGAAAACCAGTAAATTCTATTGGTCCATTCAAATGTGTTAATTTACATACTCTGTATTTATGATTGGGAGAGATCCAAAATAGTAGTTCAATTTACTGCGAAAATCGCACCAAAAGATCCTATATCTGTCAATTTAATTGAGTTTACACTTTAAAGACGCGCATGTTGCCATATTTCTAGTGTATATATTAACGATTAACATGAAAATAATCTTAGTTTAATTAATTCTATGTTTATTTTTTTATATGTATATTTTTATTCCATAGTTGTTATTGAATTCTATTTATTTATTTAAATAAATAATAGTTTTTAAAATTTTGTTTGTACATTGGATTTAATGTGTAGTTTTTCTCTTGTCTGTAGAACGAATATTGATGATCCCAAACAGGAGGGAGTGTTTCTACCAATCCAATTAAGATTTCTTCAAATGAAGACTGGTTGAATGAAGATTCAAATGAGGCTTGATGTCCTAGTTTCATTTTGTGTATAATCGTGCATAAGAAATCAATTTTGGTCAATCTTGACTTCACATTTTGCAAAGCAATACAATGTCTGAATTACCGGTAATGATGCTTCTTTCTATTTGACTTTTAATGAAACATGTACACATAAATTCTATATATATACCAATAGGTACTTATTTTTGTTATTAACAAAAAAATCGATTATTTGTCACAAATAAATGTGACGAAGTGAAGAAATTGCGTCTAACAAGGCAACATCTTTCTCATTTCTGACTAGCAATATAGTTGCATTTCGACAATAATACCAACCCGATAATAATAAATAACACTACAATTTTGTCGCTCGTCTAAGAACTTCAATATGTGTCCTTTCTAAAATTCGTGATTGAATTGTTGGAGAGGTCTCAAACTAATTATACATATCCTAACGCAAATATTTGATTTAATTTTAAACTATAATCTAAATTTTAAATTAAATGGCGGTTTGAACTTGATTAATCCTTTCCTCTAAATCTGTGCAGATTAGTTATATAAAAAATACTTTTAAATAATCGTTGGAATACATCTAATGTTTACTATTTTAATGTTTTTGAACAGAAAGATTACTAAAGGCCACAAGTTGTATTAAATTCAAGAGCGTTTAAAGTACGCATGTGGCTCATGGCTACAGCTGTGCGTTTTTATGCTCATTTTACCCTAAATAGTTATTGAGCTAATTGAATTTAATTGGTGAATTAGTTAAAAGGTGACAACATAAAATAAATACCTTTGCAAAGTAAAACTTCTAGTAAGAGAAATAGGATAAATATAGATAAATAGATTAAGAGAGTAAGAGAACTATAAATAAATTATGTAGTAAAACTTTTGAGTCATAATATATAAAAATGAGGTAGCAAATCCGTCAACAATTCAACATATATTTTAAAACAACTTACTACCCTTCTATTTTATAATTAAGAAAAAAATACATAAAAAATATAAACATAAATACATGTTTAAGGAAATAACCGTTCACTTTCATTTCGTAATAAATATATAACTTATTTTCGAAATAGAATTAAACTTGCAATGCTTATGAAGTTATATCTGTATTAATAGTCTTGATACATGATGCTGTGAAACCTATACGAGATAATTGGCAAGACCAACTAGCTCTACGAAAACCACAAATAGTATTTTGTGATATTTGTTCTCTTTAAAATATACCAAAATACCGGTTTACATAGTAGAGAACTTAAAGTGTTGTTTCCCTTGTTTCTTAACCGCCCAAAGCCCTTAACAAGAGTTATAGCAATATGCACTTTGTATCCACATAGTGTATCTAGATCATGTACTGTAGTAACGATTCAAGTCGATTAAATCCTCGCTTTAACCAATCGCCTGTATCACTGCTAATACCTTTTAATATCTTGTGTGTTATTATGCATAAAAAAGTATGTATTTTGTTTCAAAATATTCATGGTTATGAGTTTGTTATCGATCTCCGTATATAAAAACCTCGCGATAAGCTATAACTTCGAACCTTACAAGCCGTTTCGAGTTACGTGTTGTTTCATCGTTCATATTATGCAGAAGCGGGTAGTTCAAATCAGACTCGAGCTTTGATTAGTATAGAAAAATATTGAAAATAATATTATACGTATTCGGATCAACAGGATAAATATTTTAAAAAATTTCGATATCTTTGTTTGAAAGGTTAAAAATAAGTTATGTTCTGAAATTCACACCTGAAATTCTGTAAAAGCAAAGAGAAATTAAAAAAAAAATGATCTTAAAAGCAATATCGATCAAACTTTTTAGATATCAACTCTTCAATATTATCATCTGAAGATGTTTGTTGTGATTTTAGTATTTTATTAGTCTGCTTATCCATATTAGGACAGTTTCTTTTGCAGACATTAAGTTTTAATTTCGAGATTATGGCTGGTTACATGTTGAACATCCTGTTACAAGTATTCTCCAAAAGATTTTTTTTCATATAATAATTTCACAAAAGCTCAGTGTGGATGCACCATCTGAGAAGCACTATTTGAGAAAAACTCAGTTGCACTAAGTGTGGAATAATCTTTTACAATTATTTCCATATTGAATATAATTATTAAACCAAATAGTGGTTTTTTCACACACTTTATATATAGGCGCCATGTTATAACAAGGATGAACGGATACATTGGAAAATGAAGAAATAAGTTAGGAAGAGGATTAGGAGCACTGCGAGTAATAAAATGTTATTAAAAATATTTATGAAAATTTATGAAGGGAACAAATTATCGACCTAAAGAATGACACAAAGAATGTATAAGTTTATTTGTGGTGATTATATAATTTATTCTATATATATTTTGTATTTGTGGTTTTTAACTTTTCTTTAGTTCTTCTCTGGTTGCAAATAGTATTAAATTCAATTATTGCTTCTGTTTGAATATTGCTTCTCTTGAATATTGCTACTGTTTCAGTTTATTTTGATGTGTTGGTTTTTTCTTGGTCTTTATCTTTCATATGCCATATACGAATGCAATGCGTATAGATATATGAAAGATATAGGATTCATCTTTATACAATTTTTTCTATTTTACCTTAATACATTTCTTGTATTCAAATCACTGCAATCCATTCAAACGTAATTGAAAGGGGTTGATAAGGAAGAATTTTGAACAAAAAAAATTCATTACATTTTCCTTTGTGAAAAAATCAGAAGAAAGGCGTATTTTTCAGACCTACTTGGCACGCCAGACTGCTCTATTAGAAATTAGCCAAAATGAGAATCAAGAGCGATCGTAAGGCATGGCAAAACGCCGTAGGCAAATATGGGAATCGGGGAATTCATGGATATGCGATTTATAGGTTATTCTAGTTTTATTTAATTTACCCTAAAGATCTATTGTGCTAATTGAATTTAATAGACAAATTACTGACTGCTAGTCAAAATTAGAACCTGCAACATTTGTGTTATGCAAGATATAACAAAACCTAGGACTTCCAGTATATGAAATATGGGGGAGCGATCATGTCATTACGTCCACGAAATTTTAAATCTGAATTTAAATTATGTTAATATAGTATATTGCATTAAGGACGCACTACATTCACGCTGTGAATACGCAGTTAATTCATCTATACTTAGTAAAATAAATCTGAAATCGCAACGTGAATCAAGCTTTAATTTAAATTAATAGCTTTTAAGAACGTACATAAACCGCGCGAAAGTCATCCACATTCGCACTCTTTCATGGGTCTCCACGGCGTGAATGTTATGCGGATTTTAATAATTTGGACCACTCTGACCTGCCAAATATTTGTTTTAGTCGTAATAAGACTAGGTATCTCTTGTTTAATTTTCTATGTACATAAATAAACAAAACAAATTTCCTCACAGCTAAATATATAAGATAAGTATATATCAAAAGCATTTTAAGTAGCACACACCTTGCAACTTTTTCTCAGTTTCCCAAAACTTTTGTAACTCCGTAAAATACTTATCCAATATGAAAACTTTTGATAAACCCAAGGTAGCCATTTTGCATTGTTGGTCAGTTAGGTTTTCAAATAATAAACGTGATGAAACATAATAACCAGCAATCGAAACAGTGAAGCCAACGATCCAAACAACAACCGAAGTAGTTCTTTGATATTAAGCGTAGGCCTTCTTTAGCCATTTCTTGTTTTTTCTCTTCTATCTACATTTAACACACATTGCTTTATTATGTTAAAAAGGTTACCAGATTAATTGTAACTTTATGATTGGTGGAAAATTAATATGAATTAAACGAATATCCTTCACGTCTAAACAATATGTATGCCGATTTCTAAATGTTGCAAGGAATTTTTTAAATGGTTACTGAAGTGATTTGGATACACGCCATATGTATACTATTTATGGACTATAATTCTATCATTATAAATTTTAGATTTCAAACAATTCCATAAAAATAAATGGACATCTTTTTGTATGAGAAGAATTTACAAATGTTTGTTTGTTAAGTTTATAAATATTTTTTTGAATTATAGAAATTGATGGCCTCGGTCTTCATATGATTCCCATACAATGTGTATTACAGAAAAGAAATCTATCAGATGTCATATTATGACCACTCTTATCCAATTTAAAATTGTAATATTCTTTCTTATACATTTTAAATTCACTTTGAAAATGACGCTGTCAAATTTTACATAAAATTTGGTTTTTTTATTTCATATAAGGTTTCAATCCGTTGGCACGTTTTTAATCGATCATAGGAAAATAGCATAGAAAACGGTTTTGTATGTTCGCCTTTAGAAAATACGCATCTTATAATTAATTAATTGATTAGGTTGCTTTTTTGCAGGATGCTGAATGTGTAATAATAAAAATTCTATTGGTGCAAGCTTTTGTTTGATATATTAACTTCATCAGAACTATTGTTTCTTGTAGGATGTTTGTGACATGCAGCATATACGACAACGTACATGACACGTAACAACTACAATAATAACCTGATTATGTATAGATATTAAAAAAAAGCTTGAATCTAAATACTTTTTGTTAATTCACACCCAGCATCCCACAAAAGCGCTAATAAAGAACTATAGAAATTAGATGAAAACTCAACACAATGTCTAATTAATTGATAAATATTTGTAGTTAAGGAAATTGCGTATATCTCAATGTCCCATTAAATAAAAAAAATCTGGCCCACGGCCATTATTTAAATTAAATAAATCAAATTATTCTTCTAGAAAAATTATTCAAATCAATCATTTAATCTGGCAACCTTAATTTTAAAATCACGCGCACTATACACTCAATTATCAGCCGTTCGCACATGTATACACAATAGAACTCCTAGTGAGCACTTTACTTAAATCAGGTCCAGTACGGTGCGCGTGCGTCTTGCACTCAAGTCACTTGAGTCTTTCGCGGCTAAGTAAAATATACGCCCGCGGTATTTATGTATATAACATAGCATACACAATTTTCTCGCGTACACAACATAGGATATATAACACAACTCGTCCAACTGCTTCGCAGCACTGACTCTTGGCTGCGTAGCTCAAGTGTCCGTCTCGATGAAAATTCGATCTTCATGAGAGCCAGGTAAGAGCAGCTACCTGACCGACCTCTAATCAGCTATCTCTTTTTAACATCTATATGTTGTCTTGCCTCAACCTATTGAAGAACGGCGAGCGCAGTAACCCTAGATGTGCTTCTTTTGTGTAGACCTATACACCTGTATAGGTGTGCACCTAATATTCTGGAAGAGTAGCTATTTAATGGCTTTCTACGTTGACAATTAAAAGTTTATGTTTATAATGACCTGGCTTCATAATTAATTTTAATGCAGAAATATTGACTTCACTAATCTAAAAGTTTTATATTGCAAACCGTAGAACAAAGAAATATTTTACAATCTAGTTGTAGTTGGTTTATTGTTTTTCTCTTTCATATACCATATTTATTTTAATACCATATTATTTAATACCTATAGGTATATGAAAGATATAGGATTCATGTTTTGACATTTTTTTCTATTTCACCTTAGTATGTCTCTTGTATTGAAATTACTGCAATCCGTTAATACGCAATTTAAGTGGGAGGGGGTTCATAATGAACAATTATTCATATAAAAGGTTTTTTTTTAAATTTCTTCTTACTTAAAAAAAATAAAAGAAAGGTCGATTTTTCGGTGGGTGTTTGTATGTACGTATGTACGTACATCCTTATGTTTAAGAATTTCTCCTTCCCTATGGGATCGATTTGGATGAAATGTGGTAGACAGGAGCCCGCGAAAGGTTTTTTTTTATAAATCCAATATGTCGGACAGGGGCCATTTTTTTTGTTTAGAAAGTTCATATTCAAACTAGGGATTGAAATTTTGCACACATATAGTACCATGTATTATGCGTCGTATAAAAAAGTCCTATGTTCCCAAATTTTACAGGAAGCGGTGTTGTCACGTTTGAAGCTTAACAAACTTTTTGAAATATATCAGCAATGATAAAAGATAGGACATTAGAATAAACTTTACTGTATATGATACATAAAGGCCCCTCGATTTTGTTTGAAACATTTTTTCTAAAATCCCAATTTAACATATATACAGGGTGTTTTTTGTTTTGCTAACTGTAGAGTCCATTTGCTCGAAAAGTGTCGCAAGATTTTTTTTCAATTTCTTGTGTCGAAAGTTCATTTAATAATTAAGCAGTTACAAAAATTGCATGTCATAGTACCGGAGTAATTTGACCTTAAAAAAAATAGTACAATAGTAAAAAATAGTATCGCTCGGATATAGTATACTGTATTATGCGTCGAATGAAAGTAATGCCATCCCGCAAGAGGTATAGAGCGCGATCTTGCCACATTTAAAATTTTACAAACTTTTTGATATATTTCAGGAACTATAAAGGATAGGACACTTGAATAAACTTTATTCTATAAGCCACCAAAAGCTCGTTCAATTTTATTTGAAACCTTTTTTTCTAAAATTACGAACTAAGTTATATAAAAGGTTTTTTATGTTTTGTAAAGTTTGCGATCGATTTACTTGAGCCCGGCTATTGTACTACATTAAATATCTCGGGTTCCTATGACAGTTGAAAAAATAAAACTTGGGGAGGGGATAAATTAACACACTGTAACCAAAAATGGGGATCGGGGGATTCATGGGTTAGACTAATGTTGTTTAGTTCACCCTGAACACTATTGTGCTAATTGAATTTAATACACGATTTAAAAGATGACAATCAAAACAAAAAGGTCTCTTTAATTGTTTTATTGTGCCCTCTAGAAGCCTGGCCTATGTTTCGACTTTGGAGTTAAATTTCCATACTCCTTCAGGGCTGTACTTTCCAAAAGACTAATTTGCTTTACTTGTACGTGTTATTTACCTATCGTGGTCGGGTCTGCCACTCGACTTTATTTATACTGGCAGTCAAAAGTTTACTAAATACTGCATAAAACAAAAGCTGATCTCTTTAGTTTTGACCATGTCACTTTATAACTCACTTAAGTTTAATATTCAGTTAGATTAATAGTTGTTTAGGGTAACAATCGATTAGCGTACTAACGCGCATTTGTAGTCCTGCCGCAAAGGTGCACCTTTGCCGCTCGTCTCGTTCGGTGCAAAGGTTCACCGAACGACCTGCTAAGGGGTAACATGTCGTTCGGGTCAGAGCTAAAGGTGAAAGTGGTTGGGAATTGAGCACTGCTTCAATTTGGGTTAGTATAGTTTACATAACCTCAAATACTAAATTGGCTGTTCGGGAATAAAATGCCAATTAATGTGCTCAGTCGCGAACTTGTCATTTAATGGTGTTTGTACCTTTTATAAGAAGGCCTATAATTCGTTTAAATCCGATTGAGCTCCAACAAAGTTACTTACATTGTCGGAATGCATTGGTCGACCTCTACGAGCGACAAATATTCTGAATGTCGCAGCAAATCCTTCGGTTATAAGGCTAGATACGAACTCCAAGTGAATTGTTTTCGTCGAAAAACACACGAATAAACAAATGTATGATTTGGTAAATTTTGCGCCTCGTCCTCTTTTATCTTTAATAGGAACGGGACCTGTATAATCGATTCCAACTGTGTGAAATGGAAATATACCAGTTACTCCAGATTGGAGTAGATCGCCCTTTAGCGTTTGCATGTTTGTAGATTCTACTCGTGCACATTTCTCTCATCTCACCCATTTCTGCCTGCAGTAGGCCAAAACTTCTGTCTCACTCTTGGCAGGACTAGATGTGCGCTACCATGAAAAGTACTAAGGTGTACCGAATGAAACATCAGGTTCTCAAGAAAATCTACTATTTTAGAGTCGTTCGCCTACCCGTAGAATACCTTCTTTAAAGAAAAATGGCGTTAAAGATAAGATGGCCGATTTTAAGTGGAGTAACCTTCCTCCTTTTAGCATTGCAATGTCGTTAGAAAAGGTTTGTTTTTGAACAAGTTTTACCAACCAAGTTTCTACTCGTGCAATTTCGGAAATTTTGTTTTATACGTTTCTCGATTAATCAAACAATTTGATAAAAATGGTAATCACCATGCTATAATTCTCACAAGTCTTGTGAGTGTTGCATATTTTATGAAGAGTTAGAGATCAGTCTCTTCATTACAGCTAAGTACTGTTTTTTGTAGCATCTCTGGTAGCTCCAATATGATTCGTTCGTTCACATCCTCTACAAAACAGCAATGCATATTATTTCTAGCTTTAAGAAATGATGGTCAATTTCACCAGAGTGTTGATTTTATCAAGTCTTTCGGAAATGCTTCACGTGATAAGATGTCCGCTAGATTTTCTTTCCACATCCACATAATTCAAGGAGTGGCAAGCTAATTGTGTTTAAAGGTAATTGTGCTACTCTTGGCTTTTCATATAAAAAATTTACTTGAATGTCGTCTTCGGATACTGTTCGTACATATAAACAAGCGCCATAACTTCGCTCACACAAGTGACTGAAGTCATGAATTTCCTGTCGAATTGGTTTTTCAAAGGTCCCTTGGCGCGGTAACTCAATATCCTTTATGTTTAAGAGCTGGTCTCCAAATTGCTTCCATTTATGATTTATTTCAAACGGAATGGTTAATTTAAAATTAAAATTTTTTATTTTTTTCTCGATTTTGAATTGTTTCATCCCAATCTAATCCAAAGCCATAAAGATTGTAGAAGCAGTTTTGCTACGAATGTTGAAGGACCAACGGGTTCAAAAATTTTTGATATTGACGAGATAATGATTCTCTTTGTGATAGCATTTGTTTCATTAATATTTGCAACCTTATACTGATTCCATAACAAACTTATTGTCTTTGTTTGCTCATCGTCCTCTCCAAACAAGACGTTTTCATTGGACACTATGTCTGCTTTCAGCTCAGTGATAATATCTGGGTTGTTACTGTCCCATTTGCTTAATACAAACATCCGCTCTTCAAGATGTTAGCAATATCTGTGGCCAATTGTTTGGCTTCCTGTGGAGTCCGTGATCCTGATATCAAATCATCTGCATAGAAGTTCTTTCTTATAGATTTCGAAGCTTGTGGAAAAGAATGCTTAAATTCTGCGGCTAGTTCAAACAAACATCGAATTGCTAAGAAAGATGCTGTCATTGTTCCGTAGGTTACAGTGTTTAGACGATACTCTTTGGTTTCTGCATTCAGATCCGCGCTCCAAACAATACGCTGAAGATTTCTTTGTTCTTTACTTAATAAAATCTGTCTATACATTTTTTTGATGTCAGCAGAAACGATGTAATTATGTAATCTAAAACGTAATATTATTGATAATAAATCATCCTGTATTGTCGGACCCATATGTTGCAAATCATTAAGCGAGATCCCCGTGGAAGTTGGAGCCGTTGCATCACATACCACGCACAATTTTGCACTCAAGCTATTTTTATTGAATGCCCCGTGGTGAGGTAAGTAATTGAGTTGTAAATCGTCTGCGTTTTCTTCTATTTCGGTCATGTGACCCAGTTGCTCATATTCCTGCAGAAATTCTGTGTACATCGTTGAGTTTTTGGCTAGCTTGCGCTCTATTGAATACAATCTTCTCACATTGTCTTGATTCTCCCAATTCATTAAATTTTCTATGAAATATTTACTATGAACCGCCCTTCTTCATTTCTAACAGTTGTTTGTTGGAAATGTTGCTCGCATGCTTGTCCATTTGGAGACAACCTGCGTTTATCAAAAGGTTCCTCAAGCTCCCAAAACTTGGAGAGTTGATTGTGTAGATCACGAGTTGTAAGATTGCAATGCGTTGTATTTGCCCTTTGTGTACATGGAAGCATTCCGGAGATGATTCATCCAAACAAGGTTTTTTGTAGAATGGGCAACCGATTGCCTAACGAAATTTTACCTATGCATATAGTTCTCCAAAATAGCTCTGCTCCAATTAACAAATCTATTGGAACGGGTTGATTAAAATTTCGGTCTGCGAGACGTATGTTTTGTGGTATAAGTATGCTGTTTTATCGAAAGCAATAGGATTATATTGTGTAATTTTCTCTAATACAATACACGATAGCTGAATTTTGTACTTCTTACATTGGGATCTTATCTCAACTAGCGTTTGGTACCTTGCTAAGGACAGTGACTCATTTATACCATCAACGTTAATGTTGCTTGCATTTTGCATTTTTGTGCAAATTTAACTTTTCCCTAAGGGTTTTATTGATAAAGTTAGATTATGACGCTGAATCAAAATACTTCTACATTTTAGAATTTTACTTGTGTTGTCAACTTCCAATATTTCAATGGTTGACAGTAGTACTTGATTTGGAAGTAGTCCAGTCAAGTTAGTATACGAAGTAATTTCCGACTGGATGTCAGTCACTAATTGGCCTTTCGAATTTGACTCGGACCTTGATTTTTCTTGTGACACTCTCAAATCATAATCCAGTAATGTATGATGCCGTAAATAACATTTTCTTGCTGCATAATGCACACTTCTGACAAAGATGGTAAGGATCCTGTAACTTTGTGTTCTTCCCATTTTCAAAGAGTTGTTTGATCTAACTTTGATGTAATGATATGAATAACTAATGTGTTCCAGTGCGTAACTGGCTGATTTAATGCTTCTAGCCTTCTCAAATGTTTAGTAATATTTCAGTAGAAGGTGGTCCTTGGTATAACGATCGCACAGTAAATTCCACGCGATATTGTAGTTAGTAGCTCTAAACTCCATAGATTTTATGATTTGACTTGTGTTGCCCTTGAGTGAGGCACGCAGATAGTGGAATTTCTGAATATCCGTTAATCCATTATTGGATTGTATCATGGATACAAATGGATCTTTATATTCAAGCCACCCATCGTACGAGCCCGAAAGTTCAGGAAGTGGCATCGTTGGAAATTTGATTCCCTGTATTTGGGTAACATTTTGTCGATCAATGCTACCTGATCTACTTGGTGATGATGCTCTATTTTAATTAATAGAAATTTGTTAATCGTTTATCATTTGCTTATCCGAGCCTGAGAGGGAGTAAAATAATATTTCGAAACTCATCCGATGCTCAAGTTCTTCATTATAGTTTTTTGCAATTTCTTCAATTTTTACTTGTATTTCATCAAATTTTAAAAATACTTCTTCTAGTTTTATCAGACAGACTTCGAGTTCCGACTAATCCGAAGCCGGCAGTGACGCATTAACCAGATTTCCTTGCAAGTTATCCAAATATGTCTCAAAATTGGTTAATTGTGCTTTACATGTTCCTCGCTTTCGCTTTAAGATTGTTAATTGCAGATTCCAGATTGCATCAGATTTTTAGATTCCATCATTTATAAATATACACAATATATCAACAATAATATAATTTATATAAGCAGTCTCGATGGGAAAAGGTAACGGAAATGACAATGATTTTTATTAAATATGAGGTTGAAGGAATACCTTCGCGAATATCATAGAAGTACGTACAAACCAATATGAAGCCGCACGTTTCTGAATTTCGATCAAATTGATAAATCATGCTAGGAAATCGAAATTCCCTACAAACAAAAGTGCGAATCTTTAACCACTTGTACTACCTGTAGTTTGCGCGATCCATCACACAAGTGAAAAGCGTGCCAATCCTTAATAAAAATCACTAGTCGTAATGAATTTTGCAAATGTTCGATGCTTATCGCTCGGTGTCGTAGGTTTAAGTTGATGAGATATTTATGCGATTTTCTGGATTATTTGGCTTCGAAGGATAATGTCGGCGGGGTGCACAGTTCCCCGGTATTCTTTTTAAGGTGTAGTCCCACCGTTCATAATAAAGCACTTGGTTTAATATACGAGGGCTGTTCTCTTTCCGCTGAGCCTATCTAGTAGGCGGTGATATTTTTGTAACAAACTTTGTTTCACATTTCAACCTAGTTGTTTGCAAGTGACAGTTGTCAAATATACGAGATTGTTTGCAAGTTACATAATTTTAAAGTAATCCTTTCGCTAATAAGTAATGGAAATGGAACAAGGAGCATTATCGGGCTGTGATTTTTTACAATTTCAAGCGTGGCTTAAACCGTAAAGAATGTGTTGAGGAGATCAATCGAGTGCTTGGTGATAAGTCCTATTCTTTCGCGACCGTAAAACGATGGTACAATGAATTTCAACTCGGTCGACTAGGAGATTAAAATGCTGCACACATATAGTACCATGTATTTTGTGTTGAATAAAAAAGTCCCATGTTGCCAAATTGTATAGGAAGTGGTGTTTCCACGTTTGAAGCTTAACAAACTTTTTGAAATATCTCAGGAACTATAAAAGATAGGACATTCGAGTTTAACATATATACAGGCTGTTTCTTGTTTTGCTAACTGTAGTGTCCATTTTCTCGAAAGTTTCGCAAGAATTTTTTTAAATTTCGTGTGTCGAAAGTTATTTTAATACTTAAGTGATTAAGCGAGTTTAAAAAAATTATGTCATGGCGCCGGAGTAATTTGACCTTGAAAAAAAGTGTACTGCTCTACATATCTCGGTTCCTTTGAAATCTGGAAGAATGAAACTTGGGGAACTTATGTAAGACCAGGGAGCCTCAATTTTGCCAGTGCGATCAACTGAATATACTTAAAAACGATTTTGAACAATAATTTTATTTCGAAAACCTTTTAGTAACACCCTGTATATTTTCTTATATTTTGATAGCCTTGTAATTCTATTTAAAATGATACCACACATAATGGGTCTAGTTCTTATCATTCCAAAGATATGACCCTTAATAACTTAAAATTTTGCAACTTGTCGCAATGGCAACCGACATTCAACAATCATATTATATACATGTAAGACATACGTAATAGCTCATATATGCAAAATTGCAAGAAAAATCATTTTACATTGTATGAGATATATAAACTGCTTTCGCAATTGAATAAATGTTATTATCAGTGGTGGGTACACATTCTAATTTTTGGAGGGGTTCGAAATGCTTATTTTATTGAGAAACTAGCTTACCCGTCGCGCGTTGCTGCGATTGCTACTTAAAAATTCTGATAAAAAATTAAATATTAAAGTTTTTCT
>WYDF02005195.1:0-13929 GCA_009867245.2 Adranes taylori
TTCCCCCTTCCCGTTTTCTTTTCCTTTCCCTTCCTCCTTTATAACCTTTCCCCCGTACCCTATCTTGTTCTCTCCCCACCCTGCATTCCTCCCCATGACTACCTCCACCCTATCCACCCTGTATGAGATGACCTGATATGCATCAGATTTAGTCTCCTTTCTTCCCCCTTATCTGCTCAGCTATTTTTTCAATGATCTCCTTCCCCTTCCCTAAATATATTGGCGCCGAAGCGCGAAGCAAAATTTGGCTCCCCTAAAATCCAAATTAAGGACAGTGAGTAGTGCCATATTTAAAAAAAAACACAGTGGGACCTTACAGATTTATGAATGATAATCTTATCATATCTTATACGCAGCCGGAGCCAGAGCCTCAGATTTAATTACATGGGAGTCGAAACTGGAACCACATCGAGAAAATAGTGTGCCTCCGGTTTTAAGCCGGCCGTCTGGCCATGGTGCTCCAATAATTGACACGTATGCTTTATGTACCATTGTCTTCGGATTTAAATTCATTCAATCAAATTTAATTGAATTATTCAAATATAATTTAAGAAATCAATTTAATAATGATTAATTAACAAATAATATGAATATAAGATGGTAAAAAAAATTTTATCCGCTTAAAAGATAGCTCTGGCGCGGAAACGTCAAATAAATGCCAACTCGCATAGGCATGCATACTCAAACGTGCCGGCCTTACGCACGAGAAAAACGTCAAAGCGCACCGCCATATATGATGTTATACCGCTTACTACACAAGCCATAGACAACTATGTCGGAAGCTTTTTTGGTAAACATATAAGCAGGTATGTATTACACAGACACAGAATATTTCCGCATCTGGCTTTCGTGAAAGCTTTTATTATTATTATTTCTAATTAAGAAGTCTTAACGTTTATTTTACCCACCAAGTGAAGTTTTTCGCCCATTTCTGCTTTAGACTGATTACTACTCTTCTCTGATTTGTTATTAGTTCTACGAATTTTAGCAGAAGGCGTTTTAATACAATAATGCTCCCCAAGAAATTGGTCGAGTATATCACTTACCACGGGTTATGCACACTATCTCTTATGCTTTTGTTAATCAAATTAAACAATTTTGACTCTTAGGAATCTCAACGAAGCAAAGAAATGTTTTATTGGTCGTAGTTTAAAACTTCCTAAAACTTTCTGGCAGAAGTTTCTTTCAGGCCAACAATCAAAGAGTAGTCTGTATTAGAAAAGTTTATATATATGTAACTGACACGTCCGCAGTGAGGTTTTGGTTGAGAAACACTGGAGGCCCCAAAGAGATTAGCAAACCATATCAAGTTTCGGAATTAAAATCATCTTCTCCTCTCGCTATTATTAAAAATTTGTGGAGGTGATTGCCATCCCATCTTTCATATACTGGAAGTAATCGTTTTATTATACATTGGGTTAATCAAAAGTTGACTGCTCTAATAATAATTCAATAGGTCAAGTCAATTAGGATAACAACCGATTAACCTAGAAACATATAGTTGGAACCATGCGGTAAAGAGTACTTACTTCGGATGTCTAATTGCATATTTTGTCCTTGTTAGTAATTTTTCTCTTTGACAATCTTAAAATAGTAAGCATTACGTGTATTTAGATATTTATTGAAATCTCAGTTTAAAGCTCTTTCGAATTTAGTTTAAACAATTTTTCTGAAATCATAATGTAACATAGATATAGGTTGTTCTTTGTATTACTAAATTTCTTGCATCGAAAGTGCGTTTAATATTAAAGCGAAACCATCGAATCTGCCCTAACACGTGCTAACGTAGCCTCTCCTAACTCGTTAGTGTGGTAAGTGGAATCATATGGGAGAAGTCAAAACAATTAAATGGGCCGAAGGCCGGATAGGTAGATTCCTCTAAATATCAATATGGCCAACAGCCACAAACCAAAAAGGTAGAAGACCAGAAAGCTAGAACGGTAAAAGGTAAAAAAATGTCAAAAGGGTCAAAGGCCAGAATCGTACATATGTGGTGTTAGAAAGATAAAAAGAGGATACCTTAAACTAAAAGCTAAATTAAACAGTGACTCAAGTTTAAATAAATATTTATTAATAGCTTCAATCTATATTGTAACTTTTATCGGTTTCTTCAATTTTAGCATAATAGTAATTGCCTATTGTTCTAACGGGTGTCATGTCTGAGCTGCTACTGTGCGGACTATTGCTAATGCTAGAACTATTAATAGGAATATCTGGCGCTGATAAAGATGAATTAATGGAATTATTTGAGTTGGTGCTGGTACTTTCATTTGGAGGATCTATCATTTTAATCAGATTTAATGTCCTGGCATTGCCATTAGATACTAAAAGGTTTCCATTTGGTACTATAAAAGCTCCATTATCTTGCGCTTCAATATTTTTCTGGTCAATGCTTGTTGATATCTGTAAACAATTAATTTTTAAATAAAATAAATTTATTTAATATTTAATTATGTATCAGTAAACCTACAAACAGCACAGCGTTCAAATGCTTATACTATTTAATAATAATTCTAATCTTTTGACAATTGCAGTATTCTAAAGCCTTATTTGATTGGGAATATCTGTTCAATATTGCAAACTTTTATTGTCCTTTGACAATGAATGTGTTTGTTGCTTAGAATATATATTATGGTTTACATTACAGTAAAATAAACTTATAAAAAACATTGAAATAAAATACGTACATGTTGATTACTGTGTATGACAGAAAATGAAAGAGATCTGTTTGGATTAGGAATCTTTCTGGTGGAGAAATAAGCTATCGTTAAAATGGCAATACTTAAATCAACTAGAGCGATGCAGGTTGAAGCGACTGGAAAACCCCAATGTTCCATTAGAGTACCTCCGATTGCCGGACCCAATACTTCGCCTAAGGAATAGACACATGACCAAAGACCAGCAACGACACTGTGCGTTCCAAGATTATCGGTGAAAGTTCCATCACTGTAAATCATGGTTGTACTATTACAAATAATATATGCTATTATTATTTCATACAACGAATACTTATGACTTAATTGCATTAAACTTGTGTACCATATAAATTGACTACCTATCAATTCATTACCGGGTAAGTCTCCCGGCACACGTATTTGTCTACTCAATTACTCTAAAATACTCCCAAAAGTCTGTTTTAAAGCTGGTTGAAATCAAATACGAAGGTCAGTCGGTAAAATTCGGGAATCTGGCAACGCTGCTTATTTTGATGATCGAAGCATGAGCAGTGGTGCAGTGCAACATATCAAGATGGCGACGCTTTTACCTGATTGTCAAAATATTATTCCGTGTGTACACAGCGGCGTACTAAATTCTGCGAGTCATAGTGAAAATCGAGTTAACACTTGAAAATGTACACGCAATGATTTTTTACGATTTTCGTTGTGGTTTAATTCAACAGTAGTGCGTGGAAGTTTAATGTATGCATTTGGTGATGAAACGTCATCCAAGACGACGTTATATCGCTGGTTTGAAGAGTTTAAATTTGGTCGTACTTCGCTTGGGGATGAACCAAGGGAAGGTCGTCCTGTAACAGTTGTTGTTGCTGCAAATATTGATGCTATACGTCGAATGACTGAAGAGGATCGCCATGTAACGTATGCTGAGATTCATGCATCCTTGCACATTCCTCGGACTTCGATACATTCTATTTTGCATAAACAGTTAGCCCTAAGAAAACTTTGTTCTCATTGGATACCCTATAATTCATCCGCTACTTAAAAAGACGATCGTGTCAAATTGTGTCAAGCAATGCTGACAAAATTCAATCACGGACACTCAATACATGTATATGACATTATCACGGGTGATGAATCGTGGATATATTCTTACGAACCAGAAACAAAACAACAGTCGACAATGTGGGTGTTTCAAAATGAACTTTTACCCACCAACATTGTTCGATCGCAAAGCACTTCTAAAAAAATGATTGCACGTTTTCTAGCAAAATCTGGTCATGTTGCTACAATTGCTCTAGAGGAACGTCGTACAGTAAATGCGGAATGGTATACAACAATTTGCTTGTCACAAGTCATTGATGAGTGCCGAAAAACCAATCCTAAAAGTGTAATCATACTTCACCAGGATAGTGTTACACCTCAATGGTTTGAACGTATGCAAAAGTGCAAAGAATGTAACGGTGAATACTTCGAAAAACAATAAAGCCATTTATTTGGGTATCAAATGCTTTGTCATAACTATTCCCGACTTATTTCGACTGACTCTCGTATATATATGTAAAGACAATTACTTTTAATTAAAAGTTAGGAGGATTTATATTATTGCCACGTCATAGAAGATGTACGTTTTCTTATAATAAATGAGGAATCTTTGGTAACCAATTTTCATGTAGGAATGTTGAAAATCCTCAATCTTCAAAACAATATTATTTGTAGCCCGTATTACAAAAATCATATTGTTCTGGTGTAAATATGAAGGACTAAAGAGACTTCTTTAATTTTTATTCGCAATATTCTATTTAATAGGAAATACTTTCCATGTAATATATAAATAAACTGATTTTGCGTATAGTATGAGCTGTGTGAATATTTTTGAAAAAGATCAAAATGGATTGGGGGGGTTCAAAGTGTTTATTTTATTCAGATATTCAGTTTTAAAACTAGAAAACTGAAGCCGTAGCGCGTCGTAGCAGTACGCACCGTAGCCGTTCGCGCCATAACCGTCCGCAACAAGGCATGCCTGATTGCTCTTTTAGAAATTAGTCGAAGAGAAAGTCAATTGCGATTGTAGGCCATTGCAAATCGGACAGCCGAGCTGCCCGCGCCGTAGGAAAATACTGGGAAAAATTGGGTCTAGAGCGGCCCTAGACCGCGGAGAAGCGGATAGCGAAGGGAAATATGGCAAATATGGGTCCGCGCTGTAGGCAAATTTCGGCAAATATGTGGAATCGCCTACCTATAAATCGCCCGGATTCATACGTAGGCGATTTATAGGTTAGACTAATTTAGATTAGTTTATCCTAAACAACTATTGTGCTAATTGAATTTAATAGACGAGGTATAAGGTGACAGTTAAAATTAAAAGATTCAACTTTGAGTTATGCAAGATAAAACAAAACATAGGACTTCCAGTATATGAAAGATGGGGCGATCACGTATACGAATTTTTTTCAATACTTCACCAAGATTTTTTTTTTGAAAATTTGCGTACATTGTTCCTTATGACCCCCTATTTGCACTACGTAGAAACGGATTCCAGTGTTATAAATACAAGAGACATAGTAAGATGAAACAGAAAATATTCTTAAAACATGAATCCTTTATCTTTCTTATACCCATACGTAATTCGTAGGTATATGGTATATGAAAGATATAAATGGAAATGACAAAAGTAGGTGGGCGAAGTATGGCAAAAAGATGTATGGATGGTCGATGGAGAAATAGTATAATAGGGTAAGCGGAGGTAGTTTGTGTGAGGTTGCGGCGAAGTGGACGTTGATATATGTGAAAGAGCAAGAAAGAAGTATGAGGTTACAGAGATGCAGGTATAATAGAAAGTATGGCGAAATAAAGTTGGTAGGGGGCGGTGGAGGGTAGGCTGCCGGAGTATATGTTGGAAGAAGGTAGTATGAAAAAGAAAAGGAGAATTGCTACATTTAGATGTGGAAAGAAGAGAGTGTTAACAGATTTTGGATGAGTGTTGATCAACAGAAATGTAGATTGTGCAATGAGAAGTGAAATCGATAAAATAAAAAGGAAGACCTTTGTGTGGAGGATGAATGGAGGGCAATAGGGATAAAAATAAAGACAGAGGAAAGGGAAATGGGATTTTATATTGAAATTTTAATAATTATTTAAATGTATCATATTGACCTAAATAAATAACTAACTTGCTTAATACATAGCTTAATTAAATATTAATAAATGAATTTACCCTATAGCGCCATCAAGTATACTTTGATATGTTGGTATTAATCCCATTGCCACAAATATACCAATAGCAGACAATGATACAATTTGTAACCACAATGTTCTGCAATTAATATAAACGTATTTAATAAAACATCAATATATGCGTTAGCAGAAATGGGATATATGTGGAAAGGAGATCAGAGGACAAAGTGGTGATTGGTGAAGCAAACAAGTTTTTGGAATGGCTGTAGGATGAGGGATGGTGTGTGGGGAAAGGTTTACAGAGGGTGATTGGGAAGGTAATATTACGGTTAGAGCACATGGTGGGGGTGGGGTCAGTGTTAGATTAGACTGTGGTGATGTGTGAACGAACGGGGAAATTGTTAGGTAGAATGAGAGTTGGTGAGAGAGTCGAATATGATCACTAGAAGAAAAAGAAGAAAATATGGAAGAACATTTACATGTCAGATTTGGAAGAGGGGTTAGATGTGGGACAGGCGGGTGGCGTTAAGATTGGTAGTGACACCATACAGTCTCCAACATATGCCGATGGTAGAATATGTATGGCAAGTGATAGGAAAGAGATGAATGAGATGATTGTGAGAGTGAAGGGTTATATGGGTGATTGAGGAAAGAGAGAGGATGGAGAGAGTGCAGCTAGGGTGTGTGAAAAGGATATGGATAGGAGTACGATGAATGAGATTGTCATGCAGGAAATTGGAGGAAATAAGAGCTGGTTGTACGGAATGGTGAGGTTCGAAGAGAAAGTGTTGAAGGTAGGAAGGGGAGGGTTAGTTAGTGAAGTATACATGGAGTGAATGATAAAAGGGGAAATGGAGGGAAAAGAGAATGAATGTATTAGGTGTAGAGAAAATTTTAAAAAAAGGACTGGATCGTCTACAGATGGATAGAGAAGATAGTGTAGATGGATAGAGAAGATGATGGGAAGTGATGATACAGTGAATGAAATAATGAAAGAATGTTGATGTGGAAACACAAGGGAGAGAAGCAAGAATAATGGAGAGCAAATATAGCAGCTGGTATAAGTGGATTATGGATGAAGAGGGTATCGCAAAGTATCTAGTAACAGGTATATGTATGTGCGAAAAAAAATGATTGCATTTTGATGTGGGAATGAAGAAGATGGTAATAAATATAGGATGAAAGAAAAAGAAAGAATGTGTAGTATATGTGGAAAGACAGATGGATATATTGGATGAACGATTGTGAGGGTCTAGACTGGTATGAAGGTGAAAAGAGATTGGGGTAGAATTGGAGAATAAGATTAGGGAAGGATGGTAAGGGTTTAGAAATTATGAAGAGGAATAATAATGAGATAAATAAAAGGAAATAAAAGAGAAATAAAGTTGAGAGGAATAGGTGAGGAAGGTTAAGAAGTATTGTGGAGTGTAAACATGGATGGCTTAGGGTTAAGGAAGATGGAGCAGGGGAGGGTGGCAGAAGGTGGTAATAAGAAACAAAGGAGAGATATGAGGGTGGTGGGAAGATAAAATTAAGTGGTTGCTAGGATATGTTGAGAGGGGGAGAAGAAGGTTTTAAAATTAGATAGGATATTAAGTGGAAGAAAAAGGATGGGGTGAGGAACGAAAGGAATGGCCTTCTCGTCTCCTTAAGAAGAATGAATTATGTTTTATATATTATGATAGGATATGTTGTTTATATAATTTTTCTAATTTGCTGTTGTCAATAATTGGTATTGAAGTTTTGCTAAGTATGCCAATAAAGTTTTATTTAATTAATTTAATTATAAGGAATATTTTGTATTAGCATATTAGAACATGGGATTAAGATTCTTTTGAAAATAAAATTTTGTTATCATTGGGTTAAAATATAAAATAGGTAAACTTAACTTACTCTCCGAGAAATCCGAGAATAGGTGACGGTCCCAATAAAAGTAAACTACAGCTGGTTAAAACTAAACCAGTAGTCATCACTATCCAATAGGTGGATTTTAATTTGTCTGATACCCAACCCCATATTGGGCTAAAAATACCATACATTGCTGATAGCAATAAAAATATGAGTCCTATATTACTCGGACTAAAATTATACTGAAAATAAAATATAATTATTACAATTTTAGTAAATTATTGACCAGGACCGTACGCCCTGATTAGATGGAGGATGGTTAAATAAATTATTACCTTTCTAAAATGTGGTTCCAATGTAGGATCCAAAAAACTCCATGTAGTTGAAGTTAATATGATCACAGCACATGTTACAATCACAGATGGGATTTTAAGTATGCTTCTGAAAGAGCCACTTTTAATGCTGATATTACAATCTAAAACAAAAATTACAGTAGGAATTTTAGATTTGGAACATAAGTTGTTATAACCAAAAAGTAAATTTTAAATATTTGTAGTCATATTGATACAATTGTGTATTCACCTTAAACTCGTTTTATTAAAATTGAAGACTTAATTACTAATTTCTAATAGAACCAGATGCGTTAAGGGCGAATACACATTTGTATCAATATGACTACATCTGATTTTTTTAACTAAAATCGGACTCATATTGATACAATGGTGTATTCACCTGCAATCCAAATTTCACGTTTTGAATGTAGTTACATATATTAAAATTCAAATCGGGAGTCTCCAACATGCAAAATACAACTTTCGGATAAAAAATGATCTGTTAGCTGCCATATTAGATTTTTGAATAACAGTTGTCAAACACGCAAACTATTTATGATAGACCCTAAAAATGACAACGTGACGACATAGATTACGTTTAGATCGAGTTGAGATAAAGTCTCAAGATTTTTTCGATATTTTTCTATTGGATTCTTCATTCACATTTTACAATCTTAAATTTCTTTCTCTAAATTAGTTTATTAAGAAATGTCAAATTTCTTTACTGAAAAATGTCTGTCTCTCCATGTATATATCAGTCTTTTAATTGCGGTACTCATCATGCTTATAGGACATTTTCTTTGTCCGGATCGTCCCAGTTTTATGCCTTTTGGGTAGAACTAAATTTGGTATTGGAGATGTTGTCATCATCATCATCATCATCATCATCATCATCATCAAACAGCCTGTTTCTCGTCCACTGCTGAACATAGGCCTCTCTCAATAATCCCCAATTTTATATCGAGAGGAAATGTTGTTGGAGATGTTGTCATACTGCCTATTAAATACTAAAAGTGAAAAAGTGTGCGCCTCGTCACAACATGAAAGTTTAGGAAGGTCCTACTTTGACCTTTCTCAAGTAAATGACAGCTCCCCGGACAAGATTAAAAATATGTCGTTTTCGGACATATTTTTCATATTTTCCATTTCCAAAAAGGTTATACATTTTTTTTAAATAAGTGAAAGTTTGGACCAAATTGGGGGAACAAAAATCTCCAACTTCTAGTTGAGTGAGCGCTTCGAGGTTGATATCAGATGATAGATAAATAAAAAAAAAACCAGTCACTAGGCATAAGTAGGTTTTGATAAAATGGAGAAAAAGTGGGTAAAAATGGTCTCAATATGGCGGTTGACATATCGTTTCTAATCTGGAATTTTAGCACGAAATTTGAAATCTGCATGCCGGAGCCTACCGAAATGATAAAAGTACCTAGATTCAAAAAACAAAATTGACCTTGAGGGTATGCGCCAGAAGCTCCCGATTTAAATTTTGATAAAAGTAACGGATTTAAAACACGAAATTTGCATTGCGAGCATGCGTCGGAGGCTTTCGATTAGAATTTTAATAAAAGTAACTAGATTCTAAAGAGAAACTAGGTTTCTAATTAAATTAGAAACTAAAGGCGCGTGTGCTCCGGCATTTTATTTTTAAATGTAATTATATCTTCGTTTGTAATAAAACAAGATGAGTTAAGGGCGTATACACATTAGTATCAATATGACTACTTATCCGATTTTATTTGACTAAAATCGGATGAGTAGTCATATCGATACAATGGTGTATTCACCTTTATATCATCAGGTTTTATTACAAATAAAATCCTAATTATATTTAAAATTAAAATATTAGTAAAATACTACATACTTGGGTTTAGTTTCAAGTGTAGCTTGTTTTTTGAAACTACTTACTTTAATTAAAATTCAAGTCGAGAGCTTATGGCGTATGCCCGCAATTCAAATTTCGCGTTTCAAATAGTTACTTTTATCGAAATTTAAATCGAGAGCTTCCGACGCGTGCCCACAATCCAAATTTCACGTTTTGAGTCTAGTTACATATATTGAAATTCAAATCGGGAGTCTCCGACATGCAGATTTCCAATTTCGGATCAAAAATGATTTGTAAGCCGCCACATTACATTTCTGAATGACAACTGTCAAACACGAAAACTATTTATGATAGACCCTAAACATGACAGCGTGACGTGACAGATTACGTTTTAATCGAGTTGAGATAAGTTTTCCATTTTTTTAGGATATATATGTCTAAAAACGACATATTTTTAATCTTGTCTATTTTTTTCGAAAAAACCATTTTCAAAAATTATAAATAAAAAAAGATGAATATTTGGGTCTTGGCGATGATATTTTAGTAGGGCATTGATATTTTAGTTTTAAATGTAATTATATCTTCATTTGTAATAAGACAAGATGAGTTAAGGGCGAATACACATTTGTATCAATATGACTACATATCCGATTTTATTTGATTAAAATCGGATGAGTAGTCATATCGATACAATGGTGTAGTCACCTTTAAATCATCTGGTTTTATTACAAATAAAGACCTAATTACATTTAAAATAAAAATGCTAGTGCGTATTCGCATTTAGTTAAGAATCTAGTTATGTGTTATGTGAGTCTATTTAGTTATGTGAATCTATTGACTTTCATTAACATCCAAGACCAGAGTCTCAGCACATGCCCGCAATTCAAATTTTGCGTTTCAAGTATATAGTTACTTTTATAGAATATTAAATCCGGAGCTTTCGATGAGTGCTCACAATTCAAATTTTACGTTTTGAATCTAGTTACTAATATTAAAATTCAAATCGGGAGTCTCCGACGTTTCAAATTTCCGGCTACAATCCGAGATCGAAAATGATCTCTCATTCGTCATATTTGATTTTCAAATGACAGCTGTCAAACACGCAAAATATATATGATAGACCATAGAAATGACAGCGTGAGGTCATAGATTACGTTTAGATCCAGTTGAGATAAGGTCTAAAAATTTGAGATAAGGTCTACACATTCTTTTCGAGATTTTTCTATTGGATCCTTTATTCACATTTTAGAATCTTAAATTTCGTTCTCCAAATTAGTTTATTAAAGAATGTCAAATTTTTTTATGTAAAAAATTAATTTAGTAGTTTATTAAGTATGTCAGTCTCTCAATGTACATATCAGTGTCTTTTAATTACGGTACTCCTCATGCTTAAAGGACATTTTCTTGATCCAGTTCGGACTTGTTACGATTTCCCTTTTCGGTGGGATTAAATTTGGGAATATTGTCACATTATCTATTATATACTAAAGTGAAAGAGTATGCGCCTCGTGACAAGATGAAAATTTTGCAAGGGTTCTATTTTGATCTTTCTCGAGTAAATGACAGCTCCCCGAGAAGATTAAAAATATGTGGTTTTCGGATATATTTTTAAATATGTCAATTTTTTCGAAAAACCATTTCCAAAAAATAAAAAAAAAATTTGGGCATTGGAGATGTAACCAAATTGGAAGGGACCAAAATCGCCAACTTCTTGTTGATAAAAAATAATTCAAGGTTGATATTAACTGATAGATAAATAAAAAACAAAAAACCAATCAACAGGCGTAGTTAGGTTTTGTCGTAGTTTGAAATTTGATAAAATGAAGAGAAGTGGGTAAAATTGGTCTCAAAGTTTAACTACCTTAAAATCTATGGTCCAAATAGACACACATTTAATAATACATGGAAAGCTTGATACGATCATTATTGGCATCGGCTAAAAGAATATTCTTTTTTTTTATTTGGAATAAAATTGTAATTGCTCAGTATTAATAAAAAATAGTAACATTAAAACCTATCACTAGATAGTATTCATTAAATAGATTAGAGATGGGTAGATGGTATTTAACATGTTATTCTGTAACAGGTCCACAAAACATAGTTCATCATTTTGGGGTTTGAGTTATACCTTAAAATGTTTATGCAGATTTTCTAAATTAATTGGTGGCTCCTAATATTTTTTTTCTTTTAATACAAATTAATAAAATACTATATGTAAATTTATTTTGGCAGTGCACGTCGATTTGCATCTTTACAGTTTTGCAACATCGATACATTTAAAGTTAAAATGTTCTATTTTCGTGGTATTTTCGAAACAAAACAAGTACGTTACAAGTTTCCTTTAATAAGCGTGTTTCTTTATCAGTTATCGTTGTCCGTGTTTAAGGCAGTTGATTTATTAAGATATATAATGATTCTATTAAGAATATAAATTTGTGGATTCATAATTATGGGGAGCGGGGGATTTATATGGGTAGGCGAATTTGTGCGTAGGCAAATTCGAAAGTTTAGGTTAGTCTAGCGTGCAAAGAACGCCTGGCTTTTCTCATAAAAATTTCCTAAAAGTGACTTGAGCAAACGGGACAGGGGACTTGTCCGCATGGTAGGTAAATATAGGGACTAGGAGATTCATGGATGGCAAATGTGTGCGCAGACGAATTTAAAAATTCTAGAAATGTCTCAAAAGTGACTGATGCAGCGGCAAAGCGGACAGCGAAGCTCTCCATGCCGTAGGCAATTATGGTGACCGGAGCATACATGAGTAGGCGATTTATAGGATACACTAGTCTACAAATATTTAAACTCGTATATAAATAAGCTCCTTTGTGAAGTAATAACGTAAATAACGATTGCTGTATTATGAATAGAAAAAGTAAAAGATTACAAACATAATGAAATAATTTAATATCTTCAAATTATAATTACCTGTAATTGGAGGTAGTAAACAAGCATTTAACGGAGCGACACATACTGTTATGAAACCGACCACATAAAACGGCAGACCGAAGCCTCCAATCTTCCTAGAAAATAGCATTTAATAACCAAATTCGTTCAACACTCCTTAACACATTTATGAAAACAGGAATAAAAACGTTCATAGATCAATTATCATAGATATGACAATCAGAGTATTTCGTTACGCATATTTAATAACAAAATGACGTATCTAAAATAATGTTCCTTTCCCAATTTTTGCGTAATTAAATTGTAGTATTGAATTCATAGGGATTTAGATAAATATCCGTTCAAAAAGGGATTCAGTTTAACATCCGTCAAGTATTGAAGAAAGTAGATAGAGAATTACTAGAAGAAATACCAACGAGAAAAGAAATAACACATATCTCCATTATATATAGACCAGTAAAGATATATTCAGTAATATATTCACTTACGCATTTCAATCAGTAGTAGCCGACCGCGAATTCTGCCCCACCAAAATAGCCGCCCAGCCGCCCAGCCGGCTTTTCCTTATCTCTTTCTAATCTTCTTCTTCACACAATCATTTGTGGCGATGCTATCCTAATGACTTATATGATAGAATCTAGTAAACTATTGATGCATATTTGTTGTGGAAATGTTTTCGTGTAATTTTTTCATGGTTCGTATATTGTCACCGTAAATGAATATAATCATTATAATACTGCTCAACAGCAATTTGTAGCTTCTTGTCTGATCTTCTTCTAATGACGCGATAGGTGATGCTAGGTGATTGCGCTAGGTGATTATAGAATCTATTTTCTCATACTAACCTCGTTCTAATTTTCTTCGATCTGATCTTCTGCTTCTTCTTCTTCTTCGCGCAGTCATTTGTGGAGATGCTATGCTAATGACGCGCTATGTGATGCTATGCTAATGACTTATATGATAGAATCTAATAAACTCTTCATGTATGTTTTTTGTCTAAATGATTTCGTGTACTTTTTTCATTGTTCGTATATTTATATTGTCACCGTACATGTAAATAATCATTATAACACATTATAACACTCAACACCAATTGTAGCATTTATTTTCTCATGCTAACCTCTTTATAATCTTATTCTAATCTTCTTCGATCTGATCTTCTTCTTCG
>WYDF02005206.1:0-13929 GCA_009867245.2 Adranes taylori
TGGATTGTAACCTGGTCTTAAGAGTTCTAATAGTTTTCTTACTTCAGCATGTTCTACAAATTTGAAGCTTGTATTTGTAGCAAAGAATACTCTCACAAGTTGCTTATCTATTTCTTTATTCTTTGATTCGGACGTACATGTTACAAATCTTGTAACATTGCCAAAAATTTTTCTAGGATTTACATTTGAGCTTAATTGAGTAGTCTTACTTGAATCCAACATTGATGAAATTGGATGAAGAATTGAGTTATTTTTTGAACAATCAGCGGTTGAAATCCGTTGTACACTTTTCACTAGAATGAAAAGAAAACATTGTAAAATTTCATTAATTTAATCGTAATATAATGAGGTCAACATTCTACTATTTTTACATTACACATGGTTTTATTGTCATTCAGATTCTAAGTAATTATTAACTCTATTATGATTATCTTTTACGTTACTTTAATATAAAAAATTGCTTAAAATTCGGGAGTAGAATAATTTTCATGTACATAACATAATAAATAATAATGTCAAATCAAATATCAAAATGTACCAAATTATGAAATAAAAAAACGCATACCTGATTTTGCAGAAGAAATTTCTGTTTCCTTTTTCTTTGAACATTTTTCATAATGTTTTTTCAATCTCTGCACTAATTCTTGAATTTCTCTTTTGCAAAGTTTGCAAACAGCTCTACTGCCAGATTTTCCTCTACTTTCACTAGAAATCTCATCGTAATAGTTCCAAAGTAAATCTTTTTTTCTTCCAGCCATTTTAATGTCACATGAATTTCACTTATTTTCAACAATATAACCTGAAAGTTACATAAACAAAATGAACACTTGAAAATAAACCTATGCCTTATACAGTCCATATCGTTTGCTTGGAGTAAATTTGTTCGAACAAGAACAGTTTTTGCAGGAAAATTCTTGAATTTCTAGATACAACACATGATACAGAGCCAAATATATTATAAATAATATGCCACAGCCTTATCCGTATAATGAAATATAATGATTCTGTCGGTGCATATTTTAAGTTTTTATTATAGAATTTTAGAATTTTTTAATAAAAATTAAAAGAAAATCGATTTAAATAATAAAAATAATGATCTAAAAAGAAGATATTTTTGGTTATTTCCAAACCTGCTACAAAATATGTTAATTCTCGAATTATTATTTTGATTATTTCGAGAATTCCGTACAATTTAATTTTCGTAAAATAAATCTAAATCTTCTATACGAACATGTTAATATTAATAGAAGAAAGTATCAAATATGGTTTACAGATATCATAACTAATTTCAAATTAAAGAAACGTCTAAGAAATTATCGAAAACATAAAACTGAATATTATTTACGGAATTTCAGATCTAGTAGAAGTATTGTAAAGGATCTTATTTCAGATGCGTACTCAAATTACTTATGTAAATTCAAAGGAAAGTTATCTGAGATTCATCCAAATTTTGGTCATATATTAATAATATAAAACTAATTACACTCAAGACAATGAATCTGACTTTATTTCAGAAGAGGAAGTATTGAGCGCAATTAAAAAAATCTGGTCCAAACTAACATCTGGTCCGGATTATATTCTGGACCAGATGTAGCACAGTCCAAGTATAGTAGCACAATCCTTGATTAAGAATTAAGGGACTAAGGGTTGTACTACTATATTTGCCAAACCTTTGTGTGTTACCTTTAACTTGGCTTGACGTATCTCTACTTTCCCGTCAGTTTGGAAATTGGGTAAAGTGGTATCTGTTTACAAAACCGGGGATAGGACTGACATACCGATAACAATACTTTGTGATTTACAACCGTGCCCAAATCAACATGGTTTTTTTGAAGGTTGTTCTAAAATTAGCAATTTAACTTGTTTCACTCAGTATGTCTCCAAAATATTATACGTACAAGGACAGATAGATACGGTGTATTTAGATTTTACGAAGGCTTGCGACAAGATTAACCACAGCTTGCTAATAGAGAAAATAAAAGCGTTTAACATTCCTGTAACTATAATTAAACTTTTAGGGTCATACTTCCACAGGATTCAAACCTCGGGCCATTGCTTTTCTTAATGTATTTTAATTATGTCATAAACATACTCCCTTGTAATTGTCTCTTGTATGCGGATGATTTGAAGTTATTTTCTCAGATTAATGGGTATGATGATTGAAATCTTTTACAAAAGTCTATCACTGAGTTACCAGGTGGTTGAAAATGATCTTTATATAAATATTGAGAAGTGTAAGATTATGACTTTCTCTTTTAAATACAGTTCGAAAAGTGGTTTACTAAACATTTTTTCGTATTTAACAAAACAATATCTTATTTGGATGATAATCCAAATAAGATATTAGGATCCCCCGCAATGCAGGATCCTACGTCCGCTAGTTCCGCCCCTGGTTCCAATATTCAATTATGAACACTAACTTACCTAGAGTCATATTCAAAGCACATATAATTTTTATATCAGATGGCTACAATATCATATGTTCCGAATGTGATCTGTTTTATGACTCATACAACAAAATAATAATCACTGTTATAACGCTACTCGAAGTTTTTGCTACTCTTTAATGCGCCTTAAATTACAATTAGGCGCATTAAAGCATTAAAGAGTATCAATACATTATGTATTACTTTTGTGCTACTTTAAATAATACATTTTTTATTATTACTTTATGAAGTGTATTTAACTTACTCATATGAGAACACATTGTATTAATTAACTTAACATTGTGTTATATTACTTAACTATATATATTATAACTTGTCCTATAATTGATTTGTACTGTTGTACCATAAAGACAATTATTATTATAATATTTGTCACAAAATCATTTTTACCATACCTATTTTTATTTTTTATAGATTTAAAAATATGGGTATTATTCATACTGCTAGAAAATCGGTTCCAGAGGAACTAAAAAATAAAATTCATAAGCTAAAATTAGAGGAAATTGCTAGAGGTGAAGGAAAGCACCGTCAGTTGAAGAAAAACGAAGAGGCACAGGTGATTTGTGTTAACTTTTTTTTCAATAATTTATATATTTAATATGCAATCCATATTTATCGGATTTACTTGATCAGAGCTAATTTCAAATGCTCAGAGCTAATTTAGAAATAAATCGTTTTGAGCGAATTAGAAGTGACCACATTAGCACGGGCAAAGGCAGGTCCGGGATTTGAGTTAGGACAGTTAGCACAGGTTTGGCGGATTTAGATTCGCTTACACATTAAACGAACTTATGATACAAGAAATTTAGCAATACAAAGAACATCCTGTACCTATATTACATTTTGATTTCAGAAAAATGTTTGAAATAAATTCGAAAAAGCTTTAAAAAATGACATTTAGTAAATATTTAAATACATAGTTTTTAGTATTTTAAGGTACCATTCACACCGATTTATCGGCAACGGACGTACTATTGCCCCAGCCTGTATAATAAAATGTTTACTTCAGTATATGAAAGATTAATAATTTGCTTATATGTTTTAATATTTTTATTGATTTAAGCTGGCGCGAATAATCGAGGAAGAAACACGAAATATCAATTTAAATATAGTATGTTTAAGATTTGATGCATTTACAGAGAAAAGTGGAATTTTGTATCCGATTTGCGATCCTTTATTTTCACAATCGATACGAAATTTAAGTAAGTTATTTTTAACTGGAATTAATACATTATTAATTTTATGTACAACAATAAAGAGCACTACATATTTTGTGCCAATTTTTATCTCATTATTTTAGTTTTAATAATTTGAGTACAATTTTAATTCTAGATATGCCAATAAATGTATTTTAACATAACTTTTCATTATTGTTTTTAATGTGTATATGTAGGGTTGGATTTATGAAATATTGTTCAAATGAAATAACAATTATTTATTTTAAAAACGCTATTGTGTAACCGTTTTTTATTTTGTCAAATTTTTCTTAAAGTTTTGCATAAAAGTTCGTTTGCCACGCATAGGATGGAGATAGATTTCGGAGTAATTTGATTGTGCAAAATATGTATATTACCTGGTTTCTGGAAAAGTTTGAAAACATGCATAACACCAACAAATCTCTGTATTGATATTTTGTATCGTTGAATTAACTCGAATTTTTTTTTTGAAAATTCGACGCCTCAAAAGAGTTGCTTTTGAACAAAAGAATTTTTTTGTAAATTTTAGTAACATTACATTTTTATTTTTTAATAGTATTCTTGAGTCTCTTTCAAACAATATCTACATGAAGGTGAAGGGAACACATTCTTTGGTTCACCGGATATAGAAAATATGTTTTCATGGTCATCTACATTATTTTGCTTTCATTTTGGGATAGACGCAAACAAAATATTTCGAAGTCAGAAAATGGGTTTATTGCTTTTCAAAATATCACCAAAAGCAGTTTTTAGATCATCCAAACACTCTTTTTCACTTTTCTGCAATCGACAATAAAACAGAATCATTGCTCGAAAATTCATGCCATATCAATGAAATTATAGCAGCAACCCTCGAATATTCACAAATCTCTTTATATGAAAAAAGTCTTAAGTCAAATGTTTTACATTAAGTTGATACTTTCATTTTTTTATATTCAAGGATGTCATTTTGACCATTTTAGAGAGTGCGTTTACTGGCGAACTAAGAATTGTTCGAATGGATCATTGTAGCAGTCCTGCTACAGGCGGCAAAGAAATTTATTTACTTGTGGAAAAAGTAAATAAAAGTAAGTACATAATACTCAGGAGGGGGGCAGATGGTATACACACTTTTTGGAGTTAATTTTGTTGGTTATAACTGTATTGTTTTTTTTTTAGAAAATATCAATGTAAGATTTTATGAACTCGATGATGAGGACAATGAAATTTGGGCAGCTAATGGTATCTTTAGCCCATTGGATGTACACCACCAATATGCAATCGTTTTGAAGTAGGTTTTCTAAAATTAATTACATTATATTCATTAAATCTTAGTGCCCAAGTAAATAGTAATTTACTTTAGCTGTTTCTATATTAAATGTACGAGGGTATAAGAAAGTATATGTTTTGATAGAATATATATATATATATATATATATATTCATGAAAGATATATATGTATTCATGTTTGAGATTTTTTTTATTTCACCTTAGTACGTATCTTGGTCTTAAATAACGGCAAACCGTTAATACATAATGCGAAGAGGGGGTCATAAGGAACAATTTACCCAAAAAAATTCTTGCTCTCAAATTTAAAAGAAAGGTATTCTTTCGGTGTCTATGTGGATGTCTGGATGTTCGGGAATTTCTCCTTCCCTATGGGACCGATCTGGATGAAATTTGCCACACAATTGCAAACGATGATTCATCAAAAATCATTTTGTTATAAATTCAATATGGCGGAAATGCGCCATTTTTTTTCACAAAAAATTTAGTTTTCAAAGTAGGAGGCTGAAATTTGCTGAAATTATGCGTCGAATACAAAAATCCCATGTCTGTTATGTACAGAACGCGACGTTGTCACGTTGAAAGTTTCAAAATATTTTTCAGTATATCTCAGAAACTATGAAAGATACGACATTCACTTTATTTTATAGTCTATCAAAAACCCCTTCTATTTTATTTGAAACATTTTTTTCCAGAATCACAATTTAACATATGTACAAATGTTTTGTTTTGAAAATTTTGCGGTCCATTTTCTCGAAACTTTCCCGACTATTTTTTTAAAAATTTCTTGTTTCAAAAGATCCTTTAATATTTAAGGGTTAAGCGAGTTTAAAAAATTGCATGTCATAGCACCGGAGTAATTTGACATTGAAAAAAATTTTCTACCCTAAATATCTCGGTTCTTGTGAAAGTTGGTAAAATGAAACTTGGGGAGCATATGTTAGTCTAAGGGTCCTCAATTCTGCCGATGTGAACAACTGAATATACAGAACTAATTTTTAGCAAAAATAAATTTTTCGGAAAACTTTTTAGTAACACCCTGTATATTTTTATACTGTTTGATAGCATTTGTAATTCTATTTAAAATGATACCACACATAAGGAGTCTAACTCTTATCGTTTCCAAGTTATGACCCTTAATAACTTAAATTTATCAACTTGTCGCTATGGCAACCAACATTCAACAGTCATATTATATACACGTAAGGCCTACATAATAGCACATATATTCAAAGTTGCAAGAAAAATTATTTTGTGGGAAAAATGACTCAAAAGCGACAGCGGGGAAAAGTAAGTCAAAAACGGAGTCAGGCCGCGCCAAAGCTGACCGCGAAGCTGTTCGCGCCGTAGCTAAATATGGGGACCCGGGAATTAGTGAGTTGTCGAATTCGTACATTGACGAATTCACAAGGCCAATGCAGTCTGGCGTGTTTCGCTCGCCAGACTGTTGTTTTAGAAATTAGCCAAAAAGAGGGTCCAGATCGTGCTTCTCACGTCAGACTGTTTAGCTTTTAGAAATTAGCCGAAAGAACCCTCAAGAGCGGTCGTAGGCCATGGCAAAGCGGACAGCGCAGCTGTACGCGCCATAGATAATTACGCGAAAAAAAGTGAGTCAAGAGTGGCCGAGGTCGCGGTAAAGCGGAGCAATTAAGTAAGGGAACCGGGGGATTAAAGGTATGCGATTTATAGGTTACGAAAGTGCTATTTAATTTACCCTAAAGGCAGCTCTTGTGCAAATTGAATTTACGAGTTATAAGGTGACGTCAAAGTTACAAGGTTCAACTTTTGTTTTATGCAAGATATAAAAAAAAGTAGGACTTCCGGTATATGAAATTTGGGTTGGCGATCATGTTCAAGAATTTTTATGTAGAGAATACACGTTTCGCACATTATGTTTTGACAATGGCAAGGTGCAACGAATTCAAGTATAAATTGCTTAAACATCCAGCGCATTTACACTTTGACTATTATCCGGTTCCTAATCCTGAAAAATTCCCAGCTGAAATGCTTTTTGCAACAAACGATGAAGCTGTTGCAGTCGCGGATGTACATTTTATAGTTTGTGGAGTCACATTTTAACAATAATATTGAATTATTGGAAAAAAAAAATAATGAAACAAGTGTATTGAAGTGTAAGGAGAATATTTTGAAAAATAAAAATTAGTTATTTATTTTTATTTATTTATATAACAGTACAATATAAGTTTGTATATAATGAAAGTAAATAGATACATATATTGTTACACAAAAGTGTTTACAAGGAATAAAGTTAACTATAAACTAAGATTAATATTGCAGATATATTAGTTATATTGCTATATTTATGCGCTTATTTAGATATTCTATAGAATGCCTGTTAACTATAGAATGCTTCTTTAATTAGGAATTCTTGTACAACATTCTAAAATTTGTGCTTTTCTTAATGCCTTATGGATACTGGCAATTTATTGTACAGATGAATAGCCAGGTATCTTGGTCCATATTGCGTTTTTGTTAGGCTACAGAAATTTATTATAATATCTTTTTTGAGTCTGGTATCGTGTTTATGAAGTTCTGCTTCTAGTTATAAGTTGTTGAAATTGTTCTTTACATAGAGCAAACATTCGATTATGTAGATGGACGACAGCGTTAACATTTTGAGTTGTATAAGCCTCACGACAATCTTCTCTATAACTGAGTCCTGCTTCTATTGGAAGTGCTCGCCTTTGAAGACGGAAAGTTTTATGTCGGGATAGAGAATGGCCACATACCAAGATGGAATATGAGATTCTTGAGTGACACATTGCATGGTACACCATGAGCATACCATTTTCTGATCGCATACATGACAAGTTTTTTTAGGGCATAGATATTGCTGTTCACCTTTTTACCATGATTTCCTCATATTCATTCCATCTTAATATTCCATCCAAATTTATACCAAAGAAAGTTAACTGCCTTTGTGTTCTGAGTGCTATTCATTTCTTTTAGGATGAGTACCATATTCTGCGTTTTATTTCGGTTTATACATAATTCATTTCGAGTTGAACCATGTGATTGCTCTATTTATCATATTTTGGTTTTCTGTTAAAATTTCGTCAAGATTATTCCCGCTATTAAACAGTGTTTTGTCATCTGTACACATTTTGAGTATTGTGTCATATAGTCAGGAAAGTGATTAACATGTATTAAGAATAGAATCGGGCCTAGAATCAATCCTTGTGGAACTCCTTTAGTTATAAGTAATTCTTCTGGTGTTGAATTATTAAACTTGACGTGTTGAAATCGATCACTTAGGTATGATTTTATGATGTTTAGACTAGTGTCATGAAATTTGTAGCAGTTTAGTTTTGGTATCAGAATGTATGTGTTTTTGTTTTTTCTAAATCCATATTGTGCTGAGTTGACTAGTTTATTTGTCTCAAAATATTCTATAATTCTGTTGGAAAGTGCCTTCTCAAAGATGTTGGAGATAAACGGAAGAGTACATATTGGCCTGTAATTTTTTTCCTCGTCAGCATGTCCTTTCTTGAAAGTGGGCACTATAATTGATCTCTTTAGTTCATGTGGAAAAATTCCTTCCTGAAGGCATATGTTAATTAACTTGGTTATAGGATACACGAGATTGTTGATATTTCTTTTTTAAATTTGTATGCTGAGGCCATATACATCTTTACGTCTAGTATTGTTTAGATCTTTAATGATGTTCCGAGTTCTATAAAGAAGACTTCCGTTAACTTGATGACTAAGTTATCGGGTATGTGCATATTTTCTAGTCTTCGTGGGTTTAGGCAGTTCACTCCATTTTTTTGCAAGATCAGGTTAGGCGCATTTACAAAATATTTGTTGAAACAAGACGCGTCTAGCTTATCAAGACGCGTCTAGCTTACTAGCAATTTTTCTTGTGACATCAGTTATTAACTATTTTCCATATTGTTTTAATAGGATTTCTAGATTGTGAAATATAGTTTTCGTATGCTTTAACTTGTTTAGTTCTTAAAGTTTGGCTATATTATTTTTCTGTGTTCGTAGTTTTTCAGTACACAGAGACCTATCCAATTTTTGTATGTAATGATACTGCTCACGGATTATTCGTAATGACTCATTGAACCATTTTACCTCTGCATGTTCTAGTTTTGAAATTACTTTCAAAAGGAAAGCTGTGTAGAAAGCTTCCAGTACTTCTTTTAAAAATATGGAGAATTTGGTACTAGCTGTTGGCCAGTAATATTAATGTATTCTGAAGATAGAGAATCAATTCATTTGTGAAAGTGATTAAATCCTTGTTGGGCTCGAGGGCGACATTCAGATTTACTAACATGTTTCTACTTGTTTATCTGAGGTATATCAAATTTATAGATGTACACTGCCATATGAGTGAAGTACGTCTCCCATAGCCGAGACATTAGTATGTTTAACATCAATCTAACATAAAATTACAATGTTTCAACTGTTATTACGATTGTGTCAAATTTGTAATGAATGGATTCATCAAAGAAACTGCCCAAGACAGACGACAATAGATGAAGTATTACATATTTGGAATAAAATTTTATTTAGGAAATGTTCTTGTGAAAATTATAATATAGAGTTTGATGCACTAGAAACAAATACTGCAATTATGGATTTTTTTGGTGTAGATTGAGGTAGGCGAAAGTATCCTTTACCACAGCTACTTTTTCTTGTATATGCGCATGCCCCGTTATTGTTTCTACATTTGGTACATCCATTTCATCCGTTAATGACCATTCTACTCCGGGTAGGTTGTAATTACCAAATATCAGAATTTCAGCATGCTTATTATTTATGCGACCATATACTTATCACAATTACCGTCAACCGTCATACAGTGATCTTCATATTTAAGACATGTTGGACCTGGAGGAAGATAGACTGCTCCCAAAATGACGGTGGTATTACCAATAGTCGTTGCGACAAACAGTTGTTCAACGCTACTCACAGTAGTAGTTAATCTTCTGGATTTTATCGAATTATGTATAACTATTAATACCCCTCCTCCCCTTTTCTTGTTGCTAGTATTTTCACATCTGCCAAATCTGTATACATTATATTATACTTTTTTAGAGCAATATACATTATATTGCTTCAGTTTTGTTTCTCCCTCAGTGTAATTACAATTTAGTCAACTTTCTACTAAATGATCACATCATAATTTGTTGTTGATATTGCTTGTTTAAACTCATTTAACTTACTACAAATACCCTCCGTGTTCTGACAGTATATAGATAAGGGCCTCGTTAGTTTGACTGGCCATGAATGGG
The DNA here is from genome assembly GCA_009867245.2 of Adranes taylori. Taxonomy (NCBI): domain Eukaryota; kingdom Metazoa; phylum Arthropoda; class Insecta; order Coleoptera; family Staphylinidae; genus Adranes; species Adranes taylori. Next base: position 10,171 of record WYDF02005206.1, read on the forward strand.
TCTAGAGTGGTTTAATGTGATACTTTTTGGAATTCCCTGAATATATTTTATTGATATGTTAGCCTCATCATCCTTCCTTTGACGTTCTAATTTAGTGTTTAATTCTTGTAGATATGAACGTTATTCTATACTTAAATCCGCAGTTATTTTTATGCTAGTTTGTATTTTTGATTTATTATGTAAAATTTCTCTTAACTGACTGCTGGATAGCGGGATACCCTTCCATTGATGTTTTTACCTCGACGAATAACTAAGTGATTTCAACAGGAACCTCAATGGAGGTACAAACATTCCGAACTTGTAGTGAATCTTCTTCTGTATTCTGTTTCAGATTATTGCTGAAACTTTCAGGAATATTAAATATAATCACATTACGACTTCTTTGTTCCCTATCATGAATTTCCATTTAGATATCATTACTACAGCGGTAAATTTTTGTTTCTTTTGCTTCCTTTAACTCTTGTTTAACTTTGTTTAATTCAATTTTCAGTTCTCGATTTACAGTTAATAAAGACAGTTTGTCTAATAACAGTTTGTAATGTCTCTGTCCCATTGCAATAAATCTTTCCATTGGGTCTTCCAGCATACATTTCTTTTTAGGCGATTTTATACAGTTGGACTGTTTAGGATCTTAGGTATACTTCATCATTGTTTATACAATTGTTACATGACCAAACAAGTAGTTTTTTACTATAAAATTTGTTAAATTCCTCCGTCGTAAGATCGGTACATTGGCGATGGTACCACAACCAACATATTGATCTAGACTGTATAATATAGTCTTTTTTTTATTAAAAGGTTTATTACAACTCACACAGCTATCCGTCATATTGAACATTTTAAAGTTTTTGTGATTGGTTTTCTAATACTTTTTTTAATTTATAGCCGGTTCAATGTTTGGTTTTTATCAAGTTACTTATTTTAACGTTTAGTTTTTTGGGTGTTTTTATGATTTTCTATTATTTATATGATTATTTAAATAATTTATTGTAATTGATATCTCATTATTACACATTAGGAAACTTTGTAATTTATTATTTTTGTGCTCAGGATATTAAAACCTTTATTTAGGACTAAAATCAAAGTTTAGTTTAATCTAATTTCGTCAATATAACTCAAAACACGGAGCGTTTAACACAACACGTCTTATCCGTTGACAACACAACACTGTGACCTTAATTTAGTTTGCACTTAATTTTGTTTGTTCGATTAGCGTGTCAGTGTTTCCTAATGATTGTGTTATTTCCACTGTTTTTATTGCTTGTCCATATGAAATTTGTTTGTTAGGTATAGCTATCTTTTCTTGTTGAATTGTTAGGTTCAGATAGCTCGAGTATGATATCTTTGTTTCCTTGAGGTTTACGTATATTACCCCTGTTTATTTTTTTAGGGGGATTTATCTGTATATTTACATTGTCTATTTGGATTTGAATAGATGTAGAAATTTTAATGGAATTAGTTATTTGAGTTGTCACTTTTTGAGTATGTCTGTTTTTGCACGATGAAATTGCTTTGAGTTCACAGCATATCCTTTAATGATTATGGTAGATTTGCAATTGTTTGTAAAGTAGATTTTATTTTGTTTTTTTCTATGCACAACTTCTCTGTCATTGCTGTGAGTAAATGATATTGAAAGTTCGGGATTATATGTGCAACGTGTTTGTGTTTGTTGTGGAGGCAAATTTTGTCTCATACAATGACTTCGGCAAATCCGGCAAAATTCATCACATTCCCACTCGTGAATTTCACCAGTCTTGTTTAGATTACTATATTATTCAAAAGAGATGTTACTACAACGAAAATGAAAGGTTTGATTGCATTTTAAATATTTACACAAAATTTTATCATCGCATTTGGTAATAATATTTTTACAGGACACACATTTGTCCGCCATTTTGATAACGCGAACTATGAAATACATAAAAACATAGAAAAGTAGGATATATAAAATTGAATAAATGAAAGTAAAAGCCAAAACATCAATTCTTTCATTATTAGACCGACAACTTTTCATACTTCCCTCGTGTAATACTGCATAATGACTGTATATTTACCTTATAATAGAATAACATCGTATACTTACTTTATGTCTGGTTCTAATTTAACCGTATCTCTATTATTGTTTAATTCTGGAGAATTGGAGCGGTTATATGCAAATCACTTACCTTGCTCATTAGGTAAATGGAGCACGTCACGTAATCAATTAATAAAATTTTATTGTAATTAATGCAAGTACAAATAATATAATTTTTTGTTCAAAGGACGCCTGCATATAAAGATCAAAATATTCAGGAAGATAAATTAATATATATACAACTAGAAAGGCCAACAGATGGTCTAAAATCCGAGCCGAAAGAGTTTAAATACTGCAGAAGCTATGTATCCGGTTCTAAACGACCGCGATCAAATAACGATAGTTTTTCTTCGGGCGAATTACCTGCAACAATAAAACATTTTACGGAATTATCATCGTTTAGTGGTGAACTAGATAAGTAAGTGTTTGTATTATTTATCATTTTTATTTACTTGTTAGTACAATTAGAGAAATATGACATGACATTGACACGCTGTTCATACTTTGCTATACATACTTTAGTCGTTGAATTTTTTCTAATTACGACATTCTATTTCTAATATTTGGGAACAAGAAAGCCCAAAGAAATATACCAGATAATATAGGGCAATCATCTAAAACAATCAACTTTAACATCTTTGTTGAGAAGTGATGAAAAATGTTTCCCCAATGATTCTTTATTTCGATTATATCAGTAATTGTTTACGTGGCTCCGATTCACGATTTCTACGGGCCAATAACAACAATCCGCTTACTTTAACTTTCTTATCTCTACTCTTCCTTTACATGAAAACACTGATAAGTTGGACCAGATTTTTATATTTTTTGAATTGGAATAATTTGGTATTCAAACGAAGGATTCGTATTTCTATATTTACTGTACGTAATTTACATGTACAAGGTATGATCAAATAGTACGCGATCAAATAATATAATCAAATATTATCGTTTTTCTTGAATTATCTTTATTTGTTCCTCAATGTCAACATTGTCCCCTTCAAAGTAATCCCCATAGAACATAATATACTTCTTCCCGTGTTTTTCAACTCTTCGAAGCAAGTCTGAAATTCAATTTTTTCGATATGGCATTTAATTGCTTTCGCGATTCTGTCTTGATCTCGTGAATATCAGGAAAACGTCGTTCCTTCATGGTGTTTTTATCTTCTGGACTAGAAAATAGTCTCAGGTTGATTTATTATGTAAAATTGCTTTACACGTAGTACTCTTTGTTCACTGACGATCTGGAGGCAAGAACTCATGATACACTATGTCATTAATGAGACAGAACTTTCACATTCAAGCGGATTTAGCCAGCCATACACCGATGTTTCGTCTGGATTGTCGGATCATTTCATTAAGCAGCTCCGGAGCAGCGTCAATTCGATACTGCTTCTGATAGAAATTTAACAATTTAAGAACAAATTTTGCTGCCACTTGTCTTATACCCAAAAGATTTGAAATAATATCTTGACAGGAGTTAAATGACATGCCAACATCTTCAACAACTTCTTTGATAGTGATTCGACGGTTGTCCATAACTAATGTGTTAGGATGCCCAGGACGCTCATCAACATCTTCGCGGCCGTCTTGAAAGCTCTCGTACTACTTATAAATTACTTTTTTGAATATCGTTGTATTGGCCCCGTAAAATCTAATGTATAAAATTGTTGTAGACAGGTGACCAA
>WYDF02005217.1:0-13928 GCA_009867245.2 Adranes taylori
GAAGCAAGAATTTTCCATGATAGCAATAATATAAACAAACAAACCAAAAATACTTTTGTTACGATGGCGATTCTCAATAAAATAAGTTTAAAGTTGTTTTTTTGCCAATAATCAATTTAGAATAAAAAAGGAAAAAGGAATTTTCAAAGAATTCTCCAATGAAAAATGAGAATTGAAGGACTCAATGGAGTCAATGGAATTAACTCAATAGAAGAATGTTCGCTTCAAAAGGCTGACAGCAGATTTCTCTAAGTATGAATTGAAGAAATCGCAAATAAATCATTCAAATTCATTGTAAGATTTATTGATACTTCATTTATTGATAAGAGTTGAACGTTGAGCGAAAATCGAAAAGAAGATCTTTCAGTGCTTTGCCATGGATATCCAATAAAGATTAGACACTCAAAAATGGCGGAAAACCTCCAGCGTTCGATATATCTGGCGATGATTGTGGATGAAGGATGGTCCCTAAAAATAAAAAACAATAAGTAATAAAATTACCTTTTCCTGTACTCCTTGAAGAAATGAATAGCATTGGTTGGTCGATCGGAAGGCGCTTTCAGCAATAGTACAGCGAAATAACGACACAATTTGCAAACAACGGGTCGTTCGTACAATTTGAGCGGTAGGCCCATATTGATTAAAGCCGTATTTAGGTCTGTAGCTTCCGAACCCAAATAACGTACATGACTACGTGCCAATTTACGTTTACACATCGCACATACCATAAACTGTTCGAGAACAGAATAATGCGTATCGCATATTGGTACAGAATGTACGCCCGGATTATCCAAATCGATGTTAAGCTAGAAAAAAAAACGAATTCAAATCAATAATTGCAATTTTGTTCTTGAATAAAAGGTTTGCATAAAAAATTCTTGTATAAAAGGACAAGATGGTGGAAAGAAGATTTATTGATTGATTCCAAAACGTTAGTCTAAAACATTTTCAAAAATAACATCAACCAAAATCTTTCAGGTTGTTAGATCTTTGAGTTGTTTAAGTGAGAAAGTCTATATTCTTTTTCTTTTCGCTGGCTCTACAGTCCGTTGAGAACCTTGGCCGCTGCTACATCATTCCACCAGTCATCTCTCGATGCCGCCATCCTCCTCCAGCTACGGGTATCGAAGGAGGTCTTCCCTGACGACATCCATTGATCTCTTCCGCGGTCTTCCCAAGGACATTCTGCCTTCTGGTTCATCCATCCATCCTCTCGACATAACCTAACCACCTGAACTTGCCTGCCTTAATATCATATATAATGGATGGTTTCTGGTAATAACGCTTCCATTTCGGTGTTGGTGCGTATTTCCCAACGTTCGGCATCTCAGACAGCTCCAAAGATTTTCGTTCCCAAAGTTTTAGAGCATCCTCATTTCTCTTCGTCAGCGTCCACATTTCCAAACCATATGTGAGCACGGGCTATATGATAGCTCTGTAGACTTTGATTTTCAGCTTTTTCCATATGAGTAAAGATTTAGATGCATTAAGGAAGTGGTAGTAATATTTGTTTCCAACCATGATTCGAGCCTTAATTTCAGCTCAGCATCCTCCGTTACAATGCCGCCCAGATATAGATTCCAGGTACTCAAATAGTTGAAGTCTTTGGAAAATATGATAATCTCTGAAATAGTTGAAGTCTCAGCTAACCCAGAAGTTTTTTTGCACTTTTGATATCGGCGCCTTGGGTAGTTTATTTTTCCTTCTGGTCTTTTTCACCTTTGCTGAAAACTTTGATGTAGCGCCGGCTATCTTATTTCCTCATGTTGTTTTCAATTTAGCTGACGCTAATTTGTTATCTCCACCCTTCTTCTTATACCGCCGTCTCCCTCTGGAAGATGGTAATCCAATTAACTATTTTAGCTCGGGCCATCTCCTCAGGATCATTCACTTTCGCCCGCACGGTTCAAAGCCTTTCTGGGCTTAGCTGTTGCCGACTATTTCGTATCTAAATTATATGAAACAGGCACAAATGGAGACGTAATCCAAATACTCGACTAAAAGGCAGAGAATTTTAATCATTATTTATGTCATTCTAGTTTTAGACTGAAATCACATTTAAATAGCAACAAGTTAATTCATCCAGACATAAAACCTTATAAATGTTTAGAATGCGATTTTAATTCAGAGAGAAATCACATTTACATACCTAAAAGCTTATTCATTCTGGCAAAAAACCGTACAAATGTTTAAAATGCGATTCTAGTTTTAGCCTAAAATCGTATAAGAAGAAATTGGAGTTTCCCAACGCAAATTGGCTTGAAGATTCTGCAGTGCCCAAAATATCGTGTAGTAGGACACGAAAATAATTTTACTACTGGATAATTTCGCGCCACTCTAATTTTTTTGGGCTTAGCTCATTTTTTTCAGGATTCATGGCTCCAAGGGGAGATACAGACAGTAGGTAAAATTTGCATCAAGTAAAAGCCAATATTCGCAAGAGAATTTAATTTAATAAGCCAAGAAGACTTATGTGAAGACTGCCCCAAGTTGTGGTCATCTGACGGACATAACCTAGAAAACTAATTTAAAATCCAAGAAGCGATTTTAAAACTTACCGTCTTGCAATACCAACGCAATCGGACCAACCATTTTCGTCGAACTATATTACTTCCATCCTGATTACAGCCCAATACATAGCACGTGTTCTGGCGCTGTTGTCCTGCCAAGGACAATGTCCTCTTGCCGAAGCCTTTAGCTCCAGTAGCATTCGTCGCATACTTATACGAGGGAGCATTTGCTTTACGATCCACATGACGATAGCAAGCGTCGCACAGACAGGAGTCACAAGTTAAATGTTTTTCACCTATTGCCAAAAATTAATCGATAAAGAAACAAAAATATCCTTAAAAATTGATTAAATAATTAACAAGTTTGTCTTAATAGAATTTCAAATGTTTGTCTCAAATGAATTTCAAATGGGAATGAATTCCAATTGAATTAAATTTCAAATTGATTTCAAATGTTTAATAATGTTTGTCTTAAGAGAATTTACAGTATATTATTTATTTTTATTATTTTAATAATTTATAAAAAAATAATTATCATATTTTTTTCAATTGAAATGCAGGAAATTATAATTTTATTTACAATTAAAAAAAAGAATAAATGAAGAATGTAACAGTATTTACTGTAAGCAGTAAGACTTAATTAGATAAGTTTTAATTTGATAGATGCTAATTTCGAAAATTGCAAATGATAAGGAATTATAAGAATTAACCAAAAAAAAAATTGTGGTAATGTGGACACGTGTTTCTGGCATAGGTATAGCCGTTATCAGCACCTTCTCTTTTCAATATAGGCGTATCGGGTTGCGAATCCAATACTTAATCAGTACGCTAGATACCTCTTGAAAACTAGAAATAAATTTGCATATATTAAGATGTTACATATTTTTCTTTAATTATGAAAAAATTTTGAAAAAACTAATTCATTTTTTATACCAAAATATTTGGAATTATTTTCATTATTGGAAATATTTAAAAAAAATTGGTTTTAAAGAATTATTTACGATTTTTGAGATTTAATTCAAAAAAATGTTACGCGATTTTTTAACGGTTTAATTATTTTGAGCAAATCATTTTTTCTTGTTCGAAAAAAATATTTTTAGATTTTTTTAAAAATTAAATCGAGGTAAAAATTTGATTTTTTAAAAGAAATTATTTTTAAAAACATTTAAAATTATTTTTTTATAGTTTAAAAATTAAAAACAATTTAATGAAAAATCTGTTATATTATTTTTTGTTTACATTTTTAACTCTTTGAAATCCATATTTATTAAGAGATCCAGATCATGTTTTGGTATCTAAATTCTAAATTAAATCCATAATAAATTTTTTAATACGCAATTTTTTATCATAATTAGAATATAATGATTAAAATGATGGGCAAAATCAATAAATTTTTTAATTTAAAAATATCTTAAACCTTTTTAAAACATTTTTTTTTAATATTCATCCTTTATAATACTAATAAATTCAATGCCGACGTTTCTATGATTAGTTTTCTATAGAAATCTATGCATACTGAAATACATATAAGAAACATGATATAGTCCTGAAGATGGTTTGCCCTAGGAACGTTGGCTCAAGCAAAAATAATTATATATTTTTTTAATTCAAATTCAGGAAATTACAATTTTATTTATAATTTTTACAAATCAATTCTTTAGTTCATTTATTTAAACTAATTTGGTTTTCTCGGGGTTTTAAAAAATCGGGTTTAAAAAATGTGGACATTTTTTTTAATTAACAAAATTTAATTTTTTTGAAAACCAATAATTCATTTTTTTATACCAAAATATTTGAAATTATTTTCTTTAATGGAAATATTTTGGAAAAAATTGGTTTTTAAGAATAATTTATGAGATTTAATTAAAAAAAAAAATTTCCGCGTTTTTATAATGGTTTAATTATTTTGGGCAAATCATTTTTTCTTGTTCGGAAACATTTTTTTTACTAAATTAAATCGAGGAAAAAAGTTTCATTTTTTAAAAGAAATTATTTTTTAAAAATATTAAAATTATTTTTTAGTTTAAAAAAAATAATGAAGAATCTATATTTTTTTTATGAAAAAATTGTTTTTTAAGAATATTAATAAATTTTTTTATACCAAAATATAAAAAATTAGAATATTCTCGTTAATAGAAATATTTAAGAAAAAATGGGTTTAAGAATTGTTTATGATTTTTGAGATTTAATTTCTTTTGCGCGATTTTTTTTAACGGCGCGATTATTTTTAACGGATTTTTTAACGGACAACTCATTTTCGTTTCCGAACTTTTTAAAGAAAAAAATTTAATTAAATCGAGGAAAAAGTTTGATTTTTTAAAAGAAATTATTTTTTTTTATATTTTTCTAATTTAAAAATTTAAAAAAAATTAATAAGTATATTACATTATTTTTTGTTTACATTTTTAACTCTTTGGAATCAATATTTATTAAGAGATCTGGAGAAGAGAATTTTTTGGAAGCTAAATTGAAAATTCAATCCATTATAAATTTTTAATAGGTAATTTTTTATCATAATTAGGATACATCGATAAAAATGATGTGCAAAATAATAAAAAATTTTAATTAAAAAAATGATTAACACTTTTTTTATTTAAACATTTATCATTATTTATAAGATTATTAGATTCGACGACTAGTCGACGACACCATCTTCAAGGATATAAAATACATAGAAATCTATGTATACTGAAATACATATAAGAAATATGATGTTAGTGCTGAAGATGGTGACATATTGCCATAGAAACGTTGGCTCAAGCAACAAATGACCTAATTCCGTAAAGATTGTATTCATAAACTAAAGATAGGGAACAGCAGAAATGCTGTCCTTTGCACAGATGCACACACGCAATCAAACAGTTAAGTTAAAGAAAAACGAAAAAAACTCACTAGCCAATATCTTATTCTGTCGATCCACACTTTTCATTTGCGCTATATGACACGGCGTATCGAATAATCCAAATTTCCCAAAACAGTACGTACACTCGTCCTTACATAATCGGCCCGGATGGATGCCGAACGAACTCGCCTTCTCCGGTATAACGAGCAATTTACCAGGATCGGCACCGCCATTTCCAGTCGATGACAATGATGTGAATGAAGATGTTCCATTTTCTTCCTGCACGTTTGTATCGCCATCGGAAGTATGTTCACTACTAGCATCTATATTATACGAATAAAAATATTTTATTTAAAAATAATATACAGGGTGTGCACTTTTATAATAGGAACAGTATCGCTATCTCCTCAAGTTGAAGAGGTATGGAAATTGTAAATAATTAAATAATAAACAAATAACAAACATAAGCATTCAAGTTTCAAAATATTTACAAAACACAAAATTTTGTAATTTTCTAAAATTTACTCTAGACGCTTATTTCCAAAAATATTAAAAAAAATTAAAGCAATTTTTTGTTGCAGAACACTTATGTAATACAACGTTTCGTAACTGCATAGACACCATCAACATAATTTATTTAAATATGGACATCGTTTCAAAATTGTGTTCTAAATACAACCATGTATGATTAAAATCATGTGTAACAGGTTTTGTTAATTTACAACATAATTGTATTACATAAGAGTTAACGGTGACTCGATTAGTTCCAGTTGCTATATATTTAGTTTAGCAGAATGAAACGAAGACGCAAAACATTTAAATCAAAATGGCGTACTTAATTTTTAAGAAACTAGAAATAAATAAATACTAACAATATTCTCGCCGTTACATATGCCCCCCACCCTCGTGGACTTTCGACTCTAAAAGTCATAACTTCTAAATATTGAGTTTTTTATCAAGTACTTAGCTTCCCAAAAATTATGATTAACATTTTTGGGGTCCTTGTCCTGCTAAACTACATATCGTTACTGGAACTAATCGAGGCAGGTCCGGGTCTAAAAATAAAAATCAAGTTCAAGTCAACAAAAACTATTACAAATGATTTTTAATCTTACAGGCATGTATTTAGAACATACTTTTGAAACGATTCGATGACAACAAATCCAGGCCCGTCTTTAAAAAAATAATGTTGATGGCGTCTACGCAGTTACGAAATGTATTACATAAGTGTTGATGGTAAACTTTAGTAAATTTGAAATTTTAGAAAATTATATTATAGTGTAACCAGAAAGTTTAGAATAATAAAACATTCAATTCACGAAAATTTGTTTTTGTAAAATACCGGCTCTGAAAATTTGAATGCTGATTTTTAGTTTTTTTTTATTATCCACATTTTTTCCCACTTTCCTTGTCTCTTCTACTTTAGAAGAAACCAACACACATTAGAAAGTATACACCCTGTATAGCATTTTCGTTTTGGGTTATGTATTTTTAGTAAATCTAAGCTAAAGCAACACCTAACTAAATCCAATGTAAAGAAATCTTTACTTTGTTGAATGCTTAGAATTAGACTAAAACTTGATTATTATAAAAAATGTCATTTTGTTATGTTAATACTGAAATATTATTACGAATTATGTAAATAGAAAAAATCTGAAATGCATGCTTAACCAAAAAATATGTTCAGATAAAAAAAAAGTTTAATATCAATATCCCAATGTATATTAAATTAGAGTTATTGCAATTAATAGTCTGATATCTGCGGATTATACAGGGTGATTCAAAAAGAACGAACCGATTTCATTACGCATTGTTTTAGTTCACAAGCATCGTCATGAAATGATCCAATGGCCAATTGAAGGTAGGAATTATGTTAAGTTTAGAATTCCTGCCATGGAGAGCATTAGTTATTATACTAGAAGAGTTCCAACCCAAAAATTTTCAATAAGATGACGCACCGGCCCCATTGGCACCTGATAGTCCGCGCTTTTTTAAAGGAAGCAGTGCCCCAGCGATGAATTGGTCGGAAGCGACACCCAAAAGCTTGCTTGGATTATTTGTTCTTCTGAGGATATGTAATAGATTGCGTTATTCTTCCTCAACTCTTTTCACTCTTTTTGAATAACCCTGTATAAGTATGTATGGATGATCAATATGTATCTATAATTAAAGTAGCAGTAAATAGAAAAGGAAAAACTAATTAGGAAAATATAGGGCGATAAAACTGGTTAATTAACCCTTAACCGGATATAATTACCCATATGATTAGATCGGTTAATATAATGTGATTTGCGCAGCGCACCCGCAGAATCCGACGATTGACCATTACTCGAACTGTGATGTTGTTGCTGATGATGATGAGTTTTCCATGAATTTCCCTGGAAATATAATAAAAATATTTAAGAATATCACATAAATAAAACCAAAAAATTTATATACCTAAAGTCAAAAATAAAGAACAAACTGCCACAACTGATAGTACAAAACACAATACCGAAATCTACTACATGAATCAATAGCATAACATTACTCCAATAAAAGTAACCTTATTGAATACTGCAGTAGCCAGAAAAGGGGACTTACATTTTGGTCCTTCGAGCCGGATTAAAAAATAAAAATACACCAAAATTAAAACCCAATTACATTTCATTGAAAAAGTTTTGTTGTCGGTCATTATGACCGCCACAATTACAGGCCGTAGATGTAAAAAGAAGTGACAACAAACAAATCAAAGAATAAATAACTAAATTAAATATAAACTTTTTCCAAAACAACTTAATTTAAATAAAATCCTAGCATGATTTAGATATTGTTAAAACATAAGCGTGGTGAACTTAATATATTTAGTCCTGATGAAGAGGTAATTGTCTATCCGAACATGTCGAATAAAACACTAGAATTGTTGTGTAACATTACAAAGTTGTATTCTTTTGGAATCTTTTTTTTTATTCAAGTTAATTAATTAAATAACACTACATTGTTTTATTAAATTATTAGTTAATTAAATTAAATAAAAAAGATTCCAAAACAAATTAATTTACATAAAATCCAAGCATAGTGTTATTAAAAAAGCAAATGAAGGTATGCCATCTTTGCTCAGCCTATAGTTAATTATATTTAAGTTACTACATTTAGTTCTGATAAAGGGGTCATTGTATCCCCGAAACATGCCGAAAACTTTAATGAGTCCTATAGCGGGAGGGGCATTAAAATAATACACTACAATGAAGGTATGCAATCGTTGCTCTTTCTTAATTTAATTATACTTAAAAATTAATAAATGTAGTTCTGATGAAGAGGTAATTGTATCCCCGAAACATGTCAAAAACTTTACTAAGTCTTATAGCAGGTGGGACATTAAAATAATCACTACAAGTTGTGTAGCATTACAATGTTTTTGGATCATTTTTCATTTAATTTAATTAATGATTTAACACAACATTGTCTTATTAAATTATTAGTTAATTAAATTAAATAAAAAAGATTCCAAAACAACTTAATTTACATGGTATCCTAGTATGGCATTAAAAATCAATTTGGTGAAGGCATATCATCTTCGCTCATTTCTTAATATAATTTTATTTAAAAGTTAGTAAATTTAGTTCTGATAAAGGGGTTAGTTTATGCGCGAAACATGCCAAAAACATTACTGAGCGTTATACCGAATGGCTTTTTATAAAAAAATTCCTTGAGTTGTTAAAAAATAACATAGTGAAGGATGCCACCTTGGATCATTCCTAATTAATTATGTTCAAGAATTACTAAAATTTAGCTCTGATAAAGGAGTAATTGTATCTCAGAAACACGCAAAAAAATTTAATGAGCTTTATGTATTAAAATAATACACTACAATGTTGTGTAACATTACAAGGTACTAATTAATTGCTTTTGGATTTTTTTAATTTAATTTAAATTTAACACTATATTGTTGTGTTAAATTCTTAGTCAATTAAATTAAAAAAATTCTAAACAACTTAATTTAGATGAAATCCTAGCTTTGGTCTTTCTTAATTTAAAATATATTTAAAAGTTAGCAAATTTATTTCTGATGAAGGGGTTATTTTATCCGCGAAACAGGCCAAAATCTTTAATACGCCTTATACCAAAAAGCTTTTCATAAAAAATACTGCGTGCGTTGTTAAAAATTTACTTCTGATGAAGGAGTAAATGTATCTTCGAAACGTGGCAAAAATGTAATGAGCCTTATAGCAAATGCTTTTTATAAAAAAAGCCTGCGTTGTTAAATAAAGCACCTTAAAAATTACTAAAATTTAGTTTTAACCGAAGGGGTACTTGTATCTCCAAAAGATGCTAAAAACTTTAATACCTAAATGATACTTCAAATTAGTAAAATTTAATTCTAATGAAGGCGTAAATGAATCTCCGAAACATGCCGAAAAATTTAAGGGGCCGAATGGCTTTTCCTAAACAAAATTGCCAGTGTTATTAATAATGTAACGTGGCGAAGGAATGTCACATCTGGTCATTCCTAATTTAATTATATGAAAAAATTTTGTTCTTTGTGATGAAGGAGTAATTGTATCTCCGAAACATGGCAAAAACTTTAATACGTCTTATAGCGAATTGCTTTTTATAAAAAAATATTGCCCGAGTTGTTGAAACATCAACGTGGTGAAAGAATGCCACTACTGGTCATTCCTAATTAAATTATATTTTCAAATTAATAAAATTAGTTCTGATGAAGGAGTAATTGTAGCTTCGAAACATGCGAAAAAAGTTAATGGGCTTTATAACGAATAGTTTTTTTTTTATAAGAATAAATGTATGTGTTGTTCATAAAGCTACTTAAAACTTACTAAAACTTAGTTCTGATGAAGCGTTAATTGAATTTCCGAAATATGGCAAAACTTTAATACGCCTTGTAGCGACAAGTTTTTTTTATAAAAAATTGCGTGCGTTATTAAAAAAGCAACGTAGACAAGGATTGCCAACTCTGGTGAATCATAATTTTTATTTAAAAATAACTAAAATTTAGTTCTGATGAAGGAGTTATTGTATCTACGAAACATGCCAAAAAATTTAATACGTCGAATAGCTTTTTATATGTATAAAAAAAATTGCCTGTGAATGGCAAAGAAGCGATTGGCAATTTTTTGAATACCGAAATGTTAAGGCAGTTTGTGTTTCTTTAGGAGAAAACAGTTGAGTAATTGACTCCAGTAAATTTTCTCAAAATTAAGAACTGACTTTTTTTAATCAGAATGATTTTCATCTTGATTTAAATCAATTGATTTGAATCAATCCCACCCACTTTGCCGCAGAGTCACGCATGTTACAGTAATAACTTTCGAGTCATAGTCCCAACGAATTGACAGATGCCCAAAAAAGGCATTATTATGAATGCAAGAAAAATTCCAAACACCTTTACAAATATTGCAATTTATTATTTTCATATAAATAATAATATTTCATATCAAAGTAGAACATAACGAACTCACCTCTTTAACAACCCTATATTCCTCCTCTTCAAGCCTTAGCATTTCTTCATCAATACCACTCTTGCCATGATTCGTTCCTGCACTATTACCATTGCTGCTGCTACTGCTGCTTCCACTCCGATTCTCGCCACTAATACCAGCTCCCATTTCGACACTAGAACTTCCTCCACCTCCTCCAGCGGAAGCACTCCTTGATTCACCACGACTCTTTTTCTGCAAAGTCATTTTCAATGCAGCTGAAGATGATGAATTTCGGCTAAACTTTTTCTTCTCTAAACGATTCAACTTGATGACTGTTTTCAGCGTACCCGTATAGCTCTGATCCTGTTGTTGCGGTTGGTGGACTAGAGCAGGTATTACTGTTGTTGTTTGCGTTTCAATTTTATAACTACTCGTAGATGGTCCAATCGAAGATTGTTGTTGCATGGCTTTAACCTCTTCAGCTTCTTTAAGACTTTGTAAACCTAATGCGCTTAATATTTCCGCTTTTCGTTGTAAATTCTCGGGACTTTCCTCAATTTTTAATGAGTGATCGGGAAGTTCATCATCAATCCTAATGTCTTCCTCAATTTCTTTAACTTCATCCACTTTTCGCTCCTCAACAACTGGAGTTTCTTCAACAGTTATCGATTTTTCCAATTCCGTAGGATTGATTTCAATATCACATTCTTTCTCATTAGTTTTACTTTCCTCACTAATAGGTTCTTTAGGTTTCGGTTTCTCCACAATTTCTTCCGTTTCCAGCATATGTAACTTCTCCAAAGAAATACTTTTCAAATTCAGATAACCCAATTGTTGAGGTGGTTCTAATACATCATCATCTTTAAAAATATATTCCTCTTCCGCTTTTAGTACACTTTCTTTTGGTGCGGGCGCTACATTAGAATTATTATCAATTATCTTTTCTTCGTCAACTGATTTCTGATCTTCATCATCGGATAGAGCTCTTTTAATAATCAACGATAATTCCTGTATACTACTATCGATATCATCATCAACCGAATCTGGTGGATTATTCTCTAAAGTTTCAAGTAATTCTTTCTTAACAATTGAAGAATCTTTTTGGCCTACTTCGGAAGAAGCACCATCAACCATCTCAATGCCTTGAATGGAAGCTTTATCCGAAAAACTGCTATCCGATTCATATCCAGATAATTTGGAAAATGACTTCTCACTACCACTAATATCCGAGCCTACTCGTCGCCGTTTTGGAACTTCCAAACCTTCAAGTAGATGCAATTGTTTCAGTTTACGTGCTTTTCCATTCCGCAACATTCGTAGAAGCGAATCGGATCGGGTTAGTCTTTTCGAATCTGGATTTTGTTTATGTTTACCCAATTTCTTTGATCTAGGACTAATACTACGTGGGAGTGCATTGAATATCGCTAAATTCTGTTCGGTTACTTCAATGATTGTATTGCCTATGGGGATTTTTTCAATACTATGTCGACGCTTCTGGAGTGTTTTACATTTGATTCTACCTACATTTAAATCCAATCCCTCAATAGTTGCACTATTTATGTCTTCCATTTTAACTTCAGCAGTTTCTATAGTCTTTCTAATTCTTTTAGTGGCGACATCGCTAACTGCTTTTCTTATACCAACTTTCTTTGTTTTAGGTGGTTCTACTTTAACTATTTTAGGTGGTTCTTCAGTTATTGCTTCCTCTTTGATTTCTTTTTTGACAATTGGATCGGACAAAACTGATAAATCATTTAGAACATTGTCCACAGGTTCAGATTTGATCACAACAGGTTCAGTTTTGATCTTTTTATGAGCTAGAGGCGGTCGACCCGGTTTCCGCTTAGGTACAATTTCTACGGATGGTTCTAATGGAGCTGTTGAAGTTGTGGTACTATTAAGCGTTTTCTTAACTAAAGCCTTCCTTGTTTTGGTTTCATCAGCCTTTTCCGTATCATCAGTTTTCTTACGTCCGACGCGCTTTCTTTTAACACCATTTTTAAGCACTTGTTTTTTTGGTTTATCACTAGCATTTTTCACCGTACCTAAGAGTCCAGTTTTTTTGGCGACAGTTTTATTAGATCTAGGACGACCAGGATGCTTCAATGTTTTTATCACCTTCCTTTGAGTTGTTTCCTTTGTACCTTTCGCCTTGAATTTTTTCGCCACATCATCAATCACTATGTCAGTTTTTAGCTGACTGCCTCCTACTACGCCTGATGTGGGATCGTCATTTTGAGGTATCGGCGATGCGGTTGTCTGCTTTCTACCCAAAGAAATTTTCTTCTCGCGAGCCGCCATGTAGTATTAAGACCTGCAAAAAAATAAACATTGAAATTATAAAAATAACCGACTACTTGCATTCAGAATCGTCTATTTCAAGCCTTAATTGACATAAATTAATTAGTACCCAGAAATTGCCTGCTTAAGAACACTCCGTTAAAACTATAAACACATTCTGAACACTCAAATAGTTTAATTCCAAAATGAGTAAGTTGATGTGTAAGTAAAGCGTCCCTACGAATAGTAGTATATTCACATTCTGAACATATTCACATTTTGAATGGTTTTTCTGCACGATGATGTCATTTATCAATCGCTAGCTTACTTTTATAAGTAGACTGATAATCGCACTCCCAATAGTGGAACAATTTCTCATCAAAATGAGGACACATATGGTTTGTGTGTTTGTTTAGTGCTTTTAGACGACTTATAATCGCATTCCGTACACTCGACTGTTTTAATTCCAGCATGCGTAGGCAAGTGATTTCTTAGGTCTTTGTTCGGAATGCATGCATTTATTTGTTATCAAACTTTGTACTATTCGTAATAGTCTTGTAAATGCATTCAGTAATTGAAATTGATTTGCAATTGGTCTTTTCATTTGAAGTAGTAACGCTTACTTCGTCATTTACTAATTTCTCCACCTTGACGAATGAGAGGTGAAACCCTGGACTGGATTCAATTATATTTGAGTCCATAGCTAAACACTTTCATTCAACTTATTTATATTATGAAAATAACGCAGAATACCGACGTTGCCAGATATATTGGTATCATGTTTAATCAACCTTATTTTTTTATCTATTTGTCAATTTTCTGTCACATAGTTGGTGCAGTATAGGTAGGCAGTAATTGCAGTGGAAGGTTATGAAA
>WYDF02005228.1:9677-20398 GCA_009867245.2 Adranes taylori
GGATTGTTAAGTTACCAGGGGCGTTCGTATAAAGTGACGGTAAGGATGGCAAGGGGGCGCGCCGCCGCGGTCGCTGCGCACAGCCAGAAGTTGTACATGGTTTGCATAGATTTGAAGTCAGCGTTTGACAACGTAGAGAGGAAAGAGCTGTGGAAAAGAATGAATGAGATTGGTGTATCAGGGAGGGTGATAGAGAATGTAAGAAGACTGTACGTAGGAGCAAGGGTTTATATTCATTATCTTGTGCAGATGATATTGTAAGCTTGGCCGAGAAAAAGGAGGAAATGGATCAAATGATTGTAAGAGTATATGAAAAAAAGAGGTTGGAAGTGAATGTTGAAAAAGTAATGGTGTGTAAGAAAGGGGGTAGAGATACTAGAAATGACGTGATTAAGTTGGAGGGAACAGAAATTGAGTGTGTAAAGAGTTACAAATATCTAGGTTAAGTGCTGAGTTAGGAATGGAAGCTCGAATGGGCACGTTAAAATCGTGGTAAGAAAAGCTAAAGTGGCAACAGAGAGGTTAAGGAATGCATTGGGACTAAAGTTTGATGATTCAATGGGAGTGAGGTTAATAATATACAATGCATGTGTAAGGAGTATTGTGTTGTAAGGGGCAGAGGTGTGGGCTGTGAAAGAGGAAATAGAAATAATGGGCATTAAGTACTTAAAAAGGATACTGGGTCTGGAAATATCACTCCAAGTGAGGAAATATGGACAGCAGGAAATATCCACATGGGTTACAGGAATTAGATGAAAATAAAATATGGGTGAAAGGAGTTAAGAAGTTGGTAAAGTATTAGAGAAAAGCGATGACTGGACAAGAAGTTAGGATGGTTAAAAAAGTGTGTAAAGAAGTGGAGAAGGGAGAAATAGGTAACCAATGGATGGATGCTAGGAGGAGGATGTATGAGAGATGTCGCTGGTCAATGACTGAATGGAAAAGAAGATAGGGTGGAATGTGAAATTGAGGTGGAGGAGACATAAAGGAATATAGAAATACAAGAGAGGTATGCGAGAATTAAGGAGAGCAAGTATATTAGGAGGTATAAAAAATTGTTGGTGCAAGGAGATTTGCCAGGATATTTAAAATCAGATATGAGCATGCATGAGAAGAGGATTATTGCGAGGTTTAGGTGTAAAAATGAGGAGAGACGGAACAGGTATTGTATGAATATTGATGGACGCAGTTGTGGATGAAAGGATAAAAATGGGAGCATTGGTTGAACGAATGTGATAGGTTGAGACTATCGGAAGAGGAAAGAGTAGTGTTGAAGAAATGTAGGGTCAGCATGGGCCAGGAAGGTTACGGGTTGATGTTAATGTTATAGATAAAGGAGGAAATAAGAAAGAGGGAGAGGGTAGGAGGATGACAAGATCCGCTATAGTTTCTAAACTTAAAATGTGTTTCTGTGTGGTAGTTTTAAAATACTGCATATGTTTATGTATTGCATTTAGTTTCTTTTTCTTTTCAAATGTATATTTTATGTAATAAATTATGCAACAAAAGTTCATTATATATATATATATATATAACTATATAACGTTTCATAAAATAATAACATCTCTAAAAATAACATTTCTCGGGTGTAAAAAACTATATTTGAACTTTGATAAGAAACTTCTGGGTTATGCACACATACTCTTTTACATACTCAAGCATTCCTTTACTTATATCTAGACGTGATACATACTAAGTCATAAATGCACACATTTAACTTTCAACTTTGCTTCAAATGCATCAAAGAACTAGTAAAACTAAAACAACTATTGAAACCAATGGCATTACTGAGGAGGTTGGACGAGAGTGTGGTGGTCATAAACTTGATTGTAGCCATTAACATAAATTTTGTGCATAAACTCCGAAACCGCATATAATTTTCTACAAATGCGTTCACCAGCTACATTCGTGATAATTATAAATGCAAAATTTTACACGTACATGGAAATTTATGTGTCTACTGATTAAATTAAGAGACCAATAAATAATTGCCGGTAGTCTCAGCTGTTAGCTTTACGGCATCCGCGGGCGATTAGTTTTCACTTAATGCTTTTCGCATGGACAACCCGCTCCCCCAAAATTACTACATAATTGGTTTAATCAACAAGGGTGTGTGCACAATTTTCATTTCATTATCTTACGCATATAAAAGTGCGTTTAATTTTTAATCGACGGATATAAGCTTATATGATGTGAATTTAAGATGAGATATTTCTAATACAAGATATGTTCAAAACATACGCGGAATTATAATTTTTCTCAAATAATCTTTATTTATTTCTCAATGTAATATTGCCCCCTTCAGAGTAATCATAACTCTTCGAAGCAAGTCTAAAATTCAATTTTCTATATGGCGTTTAATCGCTTTAGCGATTCTATCTTGATCTCCTGAATATCGGCAGAGCGTCATGATTTTATGGTTTATTTTTTTTAATTTGGAAGAATAGAATAGAGTCGCGAGGTGCCTCCACCAAATATGTCGCGCTCAAAATTAACACGATATGGAATTAGGCTAATTTCCACAAACTCTATTCTTTTATGTGATCAGAAAAACTATAAACTTTATTTTTAAACGTTGGTAGAGCTAGGAAGGGTTTATTTAGGCTAGGATGGGGCGAGGCTATAAAGAAATAAAACTTCACTTTGATATCAATTTTCAAAGAGTTAATAATAACTTACGCTCCCAGATCTCGATTTTTTTTAAATATAAAACCCTTAGCTATTTAAAACTGTGTAGCAGCATTAAATTAACAATTACGGTCCAGGGCTTTGGATTAAATGATCACACATTTTATGATAAACGTTAATAAAGAAATGAAACTATCAGTATTAAAATTCTATTATCAATTAAAAAATTATTTTTACAATACTTCAATTAAATTTAGTTTCTATAAATAATAATTAAAATATCGTACACGTTTGAAATAAATTCACAACTCTATTCTAAGAAAGTATGGCTAAGTGTAACATGTTTAGTTACGTTTAACATGGCTGCATTATTTTAAGCAGTTCGTTTCAACATCAAATGTTTATAAGTATAGCACAATTATTTCTCAAGATTGCAACACTAAATAAATATCTATTGAGCAATAATCAAGTCTAAATTTAACTTGTTATTTCTATTCATTAAATGAAGTTAATATTTACTTTCATACATTATTAAATTAAACGATATATTATTGATTGCTACCGATAATTTCTATAGTCATATTAACAAATAAGAATTATTTGACTTACATGTTTCTCTAATGGTCGCATAATTTCCAGCGACTAAATTAATACGCGAACATGATTACTTTCTTTACTTGAAGTTTAAATAAGTACTGGAGAGAACAGTAAGAGCGATTCTTAAGCGACTTTACGGAAGGGGGTTTATACATTTTTCAAAATAATAAAACAAGTACTTATTATAGTTTATTTGAATTACATAAATACGAGTACAACATAGTTTTCCTCTAAGTCAAAAATAAATAAAATAACGACCAAGAAACATTTAATTAATAACAATAATTTGAGAATAATTAATAAAGAATTGGTTTACATATTAAAATATAATGCAGTCTAGATTAATTAAACATGCATACAGATTAATATGCCAGCTGAATATTTTATTTTTAATATGTAGGTAAATATAAAACTACTAAGCAATATTAGAATCAAAGTTAAATGTTTTCAGTTCCTTTAACCAAAATTTATAATAAAATAAATGTCTACTCATATCTGTACTTCAGCCATCGTTTTCAAAAGAAAAAAATGAACAAGCAAAATACGTGTCCTTTAAAATAATTTTCAGACTGTTTTACTCTAATAAATTATAACTATTTTGCGTACTGATTTCTCGCTTTTCTCGTATGTAGACAGAAAGACAGAATATTAGACATTCCACAAGTTAATCAAGAAAATTCGAAGCAATTGAAAATGTTGTATGACAACAGAATTCCTAGAAAGCAAGTTAGGAAGAAAGACGGAATCATCTGTCTATTCATAAGAGGGATCATATGTCGCAAATGGAATTCAGCTACAAATTGATTTCATGAGCAAAGCCTGCAGGATTAACATCAGAGTTTGAGGATATATTGAGGTTTAAAAAAAAGATTTAAATCTCTAGAAACAGTGACTGCAAAGATAGTGGTTACATGCACATTTTGTAATAGTGATGGTCACCATATAAATGAGTGTACTAACTTCAAATCGGCACATAAAGGGATAAGTAAAATTAAAGAAAACCAATTATTTTTAGGTGTTTAAAGCATTCAGACAAAGCGACGTGCAGCATTTGTGGCAAAGAACACAACATATTATTGCATAAAACATATCCATCAACAAGCAATGATCACAGCTCCAAAGATCAGTATGTAACATGATAGCAATTACTAGGAAGAACAAAGACACAACTACGAAAATAGGACTGCCGATAGGAGTGACGAAGTAGATGGCGTCTGGTCCCGTTTTGTTTCGTGCAGCTCCACTGCGGTGGAATGGAGACGGTCGGTTCTAAACTCACAAGAAAAAAATTTGCCGCATCAGAAAATTCAACCAGCATCATGCAACGAGTAGCAGCCACGTGAGCTGGCACGACTGGCACGAAAAAAAAAACAAAACAAATCGATGAGGAAACAAAACGTGAAATTAGATTGGAGGAAAGGTGCTCACACCATGAATTAAACTTCGAATTGTAGTGTGATGAGCTCCCACTAGCGACGTTGATAATGAGGAGCCTTAGCGACTTGTCATAGAATGTCTTAATTCTACAGAACTTTCTCTCCTCTTGGTTAACTTGAGACCGCACGCTGGAACTGATATTGTTGTCCGTCCGGTCCACAGTGGCTTACTGAGGGCACATGTAGCTTCTAGTTTTATGAATTTCCCATGTGTTCGAGATCCGGCGGAAAACTGAAATAAACTTATCACTAATTAGTAAAACTGCGATAATGGTTTAAAAACCGTCTATTGTTCTTACAAACAAAAACAGAAATACGTATACTCAAGTAATTAAATGTCAAAATATACAGTAGCGCATTAATAGCAGTGAGCAAGTATTAAATCAAATATATTACAATAAACTAGCACTCAATTAATAAGCGGTGCATATAAAACGTGCGGTGATATTGAAACAACAATTATGCGTGGAGCATGTAAAAGCGGGTTATCATACAACGGGGAGGCAAAGGGTTTACTTTAGCACTATAAGACGGAACATTCTGATGGCAGGAATACTATGAGACCACTACGGTTTACTTAACACCCCGGTCGTACAAAGGTGCTGAGCTCACCGAGCGATTGTTTCTAACCAGGTCTATTCAACCTAGAAAAAGTTATGCTAGTCGTAGAGTAAGGGTAGAGGAAGACAACTACGATTCATTTGACACCCTGGTCGTACAAAGGTGCTGAGCTTACCGAGCGTCTGTTTCCAACCGAATTTATCCAATTTAGAAACAGTTATGCTAGCGATATCGTAGGGGTGAAGGGAGGCCTCTATAGATCACTCAACCGCGGTGTTCAAAGGTGTTAAGTTCATCGAGTGACTGTAACTAACCGTGGTGTTAAGAGGTTAGCAACATACACTCCGGTGGTATAGGAATTATTAATACCTTGTGTACTACCGTTAAGCGGAATTATTTTGGAGTATGATTCTTTCATCTTCAAAGTAACTCCTGTATATGTGCTTTACAATGGTGCTTAATGATATACTGAACATTTATGCGCCACATGGATCTGGGGCAATTCAAAAATAACTAAATTTTTTTGCACTGTTCGTTATTAAAACAACGCTATTAATACAAATGCAATAAAACAGTATACCGATATATGAAAACGATTACCAAACACTCACTCATCCGGTGGTGGTCGCCGGCTATCTCTCTGTCTGGTGTCTCGGCATGGCTGGCTTAGATCGGCTTAGCTGGTCGCTCGCCTCTGTTGGCCGCTGCTGCTGGACGACTTGTCTTTAAGTTCACAAGGAACTAAAATATTCTATACAACGCGGCGGTATTTATAGGCGGTAAAATATTCCTCTCTGTTACACGGTCTCTATGGAGCCACTCACACAATTAATTTTTACGTACTACGGTCCATCATACAAATCAGTGAAGCAGCAGAAGTTTCCACACAAGTGACTAGCCAAACAGTATAATGCTTAAGTCCCCTATTGATATCTATCAACCATATATGCTTTCCCATTGTAAGTCAACAGCGAAAAATAACTAAACCTATCTCTTCTCGATCACTACTGTGTCTCTATTTACTCCGTGGACGTAAGCGTCTGCATACAATTTAATTATATTTACATTTTATTATTATAAACCGCTTTCTAACCAGTGCCGAGGTGTTACAATTTAGTTATTTAAAGTAATCAATTTATTGAGAAACGTGTATGTTGCAGTGGAAAAAATATCCAATTAAAAGAATAAATGAAATGAACAAAAATTTAGAAAATGTAAAACGAAAGCTTGAATCATAGGCGATCCAACCAGTAATTCAATGGTCGAATGTAAGATACATAACAACAAGCAAAGGCTGTTAAATACTAATACAAGTGTTATACTCATGTTGGCATTTAATAGATTTCCGACATCTTGACTGATACTCTTGCAAAAATTTTAAATTCACTCAATGGAACAGTCCTGATGTTTGGATCAATTCTGATGATCTATTGATATCGGTTGCAAAAACTGAGGCACCTAACAATGTGGTTTAGTTATTTGTTTCTATTCCAGCAATTTATATGAAATGAAGGCAGACGAACAACTCAAAGTGTAATTGTTGAAATATTCAATACTAATTATCAACTCCCGCAAATTGAAACAAACCAATACGTTCTGCACAGTTGCCTACAAAACTTATGTACGAAGTAGGAAGATATGCCCTCAGAATAAAATTGTACACATTTTGGTGGATCAGCGTCATTCGATTTTTAAGCTAAATAACCAAATAATCTATATTTTGTCACAACGCGTTTATTTGTAATAAATGAAAACATAATCTATGAACCCCCACATGTAAATAATGCCTTTGATATTTAGGGAAAAAAAGCAATTTATTCCTAACTTTTAATTGATGTCATGTCTTGTTCGAAAAATTTCGATTCCCGGATGTCCATGTGAAAGCATTTCATTACACAACAAATCGCAAATCATTAAAAGTCGAAGTGGAAAACTCATCTCCACATTAATCATAATTAGAAGGGCGAATGTAAAGAAGTAATTGACATAATTCTGTCAATGCGTTTTATTTTTGCCATAATTTATTTAACGGGACCAGATTATTGGATTCCATAAAGTTTATGTATTAACTGTCAGATGGAGTATAGATTTACTTTTCTTATATTTCATTTACTCATAATGGAATATAAAAATAATATAGAAAATAGAAGAACAAAAACAAAAATAAATCTTAGATTACTAAAATTTAGATGTACTATTTTAGTTACTTATTTGTATTACACCTCGTTAAAAAGTAGACTGTCCTTTAAACTTTAAAATTAAACTGTCCTTTAAATTGAATTCCAAAAATATTTATTCAAAAAATTATTTTATTTTAAATGAAAAAAGCACGGTCTTCAATTAATGGGACACATTATTTCTGCAAATCGTTTTTAAAAAATAAATTTCGAAAAGATGCAAGTCAGATACAAATAGCTACTTCCATCAATTTAAATGAAAATTAAAAGTTACTGCATTCTTTACTATAGGTAGCTTTTCCACCTGGTTGATCGAGCATATTGACCTAAATAATGCAGTCCCATTGTACTCCACAATCAGTATCAAAGTAGCCATCTTCCGCTTCTGGGGAAAGGACTCTGTCCTTTTCCCAGATCTGCCCTAGAACTCCATCTCGAACAGCTCCTCGATTGAGTCCCTATAACCTCCATATTTGTCCCATTTCCAAGTTAGGAATAACTCTTGGATGAATTGATCTACATCTGTCGCAGGAGCATTCTTGTTATAAAGACGTTTGGTAACTACTTTGTAAGAGGGTCCACATGGGCTCTATTTGACAGTAGTTTAGAGTTCAATCCAACATTTTTCCTTACTTCTTTTGATTTAGGTGGACCTTTTGCACCGTGTGCATCGTGCACCGTTTTTTAAGTCTCACACTCTGCGTTGTCTGGTTCGGGTCCGTACCTTTTATACCTTACGTTGAGATTGTCTCAATATATCTGATTTTTAAAGCATCTGATGTCACACAGCCTTAGATAAATTATTCTGACATTATTTTATTACAAGCAGCAATATATTTTACTGTCAATTCGAATACAAAAAAATTCTATAGAGAGGATCCCCGTTAATACAAAAATCTCGATATTGTAAATGTTCGAAAATTCTCTCCAATTTATCCTTACCAAACAAAATTAATTAATGTCAAAATACGCAGCGCACCTGTCAACGTTAATAGCGACATCCACATGCTGTCACCGAATGTGTGCCTAATATTAAATGTATTTTTATTAATTGTTCTCCCTAGAATTCCAGAGAGGAACAGATACACGACGGGTGGTGAATGATCTACGTTATTTTGTTCGTCGCCATCCAACCAACGAACAAACGAATGATACCAGTATTTGTGGTTCATTTATTATTATCTAGGGATTCAGGATACTGGTCAAATGTGTATACGTACAAGGACATGACGAGATATTAATAAACACAGTGTTTCTCAAATGAAGGTCAATTGTCTTATACGTAAAATTTTAAATAAAATATTACGTAATATTTATTGACTAAATGTATTTTACCAGAAGAGGGGGATAGCGAAGATTCCAGAATGTGTTAATTATGTACAAATTAAGCATGACGAAAAATATGCATATCGGTATGTGGAAGGGGATCAGTATATATAAAACCGATGCCCAGTTCTAGTAGAGGGACAGTAATTGTGGCGTCCGTTAGTAATTGTGGAACGTCGTAGTGTCCAACTAAGTAGCGAAATAAAATTCCGGAATAAAACAAGATTTGAATAATAATTAAATATAAAATTAAGTCTAATTAAAGTGTGATCATTAACTTTATTAAGTATTTTATTATACATTCGTCTAATGTAGCGCCGTACTTAGCATTAATAGTTTTTGGAATAATTGAGATAAATGAACTTGAGTATAATTCTGATGAATAAAGTAAAGTCGAGTGTATTTAGTAACAAGTTTTTTGATCAAGGTAAAGCCAAAAGAAATACAAATAAATAATTAAGATAATGGTGCGTTATTCTAAAATAATGAATAATTAGTTTGTGTACAGCGGCAAATATGTAAGTACCTAGTTTAACATTTCCTTGATGTAACTCATTAAATCATAAAGTCACTTTTATTCAAGTGATGATTTAGTTTATTAATTGCAATGCGTTGATTACTTTATTTTACGTATGTGAATGAATGAGCAAGTCACTGGATTGTATATAATCGTTCTTAACGTCCAAAATACAATTTAATTGAATTTATTAACTGTGTCATTTCTGCTTCCTGAATTATTGAGGCTTTCAACTATCGTTAAGGATTGACGTTACAAGTACTTACTCAGTCACGAAATGCACAATTAAATCTAAGCGGCACGTCCAACTTAGCGATGGCCCGGCCTAGTGTTTTATTCTAAATTAAGTGGGCTACCTGGGGGATTTACATTAGATCTTTCGGCGTCAATTATTCAATTAATAACTTTGCTAGAAGTATCTAACACTAAAGTGTTATCTTTTAAAATAACGAATAACTTCGGGTACCTATAATTGTGAGCAGGGGATTGCTACGCTACCCCAATTAAGATTCCCCTCTCACCCATGTCACATCGGAGAGAACAACCCTCCGCCCTAAAAAAATAACGTGACAACATACTAAGTTACCCTGAAAAACATCGTTGCTTACGCATTTGTATTGGACTATATGGAGTGAACTTTGTTCCCGGAAAATCACCATGTCACTCAACAGTCCCGGAAAATCACCATGCGGCTTCGCCTGTAAAGCGGAACAACTACGGAAAAGAGGTTATTCTTTGAAGCAGCTTAACTTGGAAACTGCTTCTTGGAAGAAGCTTATTTTGATTCAGTTTTATTGCAATTTTTATGGCCTGCAACTTTGCTCATAACCATTTTTTAAATGTTTCAAATATGTTTTTAAGAATTGTGGAAAACTTGAGAAGTATTTAAATATTTTACCAAAAAATTGTTTTCAAGTGGCTTTACTTCGAAGATAATGCCGAAATCAAGTTTTGGTTCAAATAAAACGTATGCCTTGTTTTATTATCTTTTTAAATATGTAATGTTTGATGAGCTGGATGTAACTATGTGACGAGTAATTTGGAGCAAACTCAAGAAGGTAGACAGTTAACGCCTGACTCAGCTTCGCCCGGACGCACAGCTGACGTCGATGTACGGCAGTAAGTAGCGGAGAAATAACAGGTGTGGCTGATCAATTGTATCTCAGTTTAACTACGCTATGCGAGTTAAAATATCACGAGAAGGTGTTTGTGTAATTTGAGGTGGCTTGTTGAGTGAAGGTGAAATAGTTTATGTTAAAGGTGTAATAGAATATATAATAATAATAAGTGTGGATAAAAAGGACGGGATTGATGTTCAGTTAAGTAGAGCAATTGTTCATAATAAGTGCGGGAAGTTATAAACAAAAATCTACAATTCAAGTTTATCCAGCAAGAGTACCCTTTTTACGCCCCCCCCCCCCCCCCCCCCCAAAAAAAACCAAACAAAAACACAGTAAAACCTTGAAAACAATAAGATAC
>WYDF02005229.1:0-13926 GCA_009867245.2 Adranes taylori
GTACGCATTACGTAGATAATATCTGAATAGAAAAGTTATAATCCTTTCGACGGTGATTTTTCGCGGAAGCGTTTGAAACATAGGAGATTCCTGAAAGTCGTGAAACTTTTCCTGCGAATAGAGTAAAAGTGAAAGTTCATTAATTCAATGCGAGTTAGACTCGACATACCAACTTCACTCGAAATGCGCGTGTTAATGAAATTTATACTAGAACACAACAATCCTTCTTAATAGTTCAATATTGTTTGGAGGAACAATTTAGAATTATTTAATATTTGATTTTATGTTTTTATTTATTATATTCTGTAAGATTTATTTTTTTGTTCAAAAATCGGTAGTAACAGTATCGTTTAATAATTTTCGCAGGTAATTAATATTCGTTGACTAAGAATGTGTTAAATTATACAGATAAGTTGAAAATATAAATATAACAAATGTGAACAACTTAAACATAATTAATTAAGTGCACAAAATTAATATCGATTTTAATGGAATTTAAAGTTCCTTATATTATAATTAAAAGTTCCTAATAACAGCCATTTTTTATATAATATTAATAATAATACACAAATAAAAATAGAGTTGTAAGCAGATATTTTTAATATATCATATTTTTAAATATATCACCGGAATTGATTAAGAAATATATAAATCCAAAAAGAAAACCTTTTTATAATACGATAGTAAATAAAATATATTAATAACAAAGTTATTATCTTTTTTGAATGATATATCAATCATATATGAAATATTTTTCCGTAATTATATTCAACAAATAGAAAAATAGTTAAGCAGCAAATATACAAAAAAAAGAAGGCGTCAACAAATACATTTACTGTATGTATTAAAAAAAAACCAAAATCTTAACTACTCAAGTAATGACAGGAAAAAATTAAACACTATGCTACCCTCGATTATTAAAAGAATTTGTTTATCGCGTTAAAAACTTTTCAGAGTTATTCGAACGCTTTTTGCGTTTCAAACTAATCGACGAATAACTTTTAACAATTTTAAAACTACTTAGAACAGCAATATGAGGGGTATTAAAGACACGGAGGCTCCTGAAAGCATATTATCGAGTACGGATTCGAGCGATTCATCTGTAGCTATGTCGCACAATGATACAGTAACATCGACGGCTGCGATCGCGAGTAATTTTTATAAATCGGGCGCTTTTAAATGTAATAATTTTATTAATAAACTGGATAGTTATAATAATAATCAATTGTTATTGCCGACGCAGTTTTATAAAACTTTATTGGCTAAAGCTGTGCTTCAAAGTACGGATGACAAGTCGAATGTTTATAAAAATATGCTATTTGCCAAGGATCGGGATTTTGAACAGGTATATTTAGTTTAAGATTTAAAACTATATTCATAATTACAAGTTTTAACAAAATCATTCAAAAGTCAGTATGTAGATGAATGGTCAGAAATCATTATATATCGAGAATTTTTTGAAAAGTTTTGTTTGACAAATAAAGTACTATATTCCATACCAACAACATTGTCGGTGTGGCGTAATATTCCAGCAATATTTTTGGGTTGTTCCTATCTGGTCTTCAGGACTAACCTTAGAAGATAATATCTATCGTCAGTATAACTATATGCAAGGCCACAGAAGATTATTTGTGAATTCTAACACAATTAGCGCTTACCAACTTTTGAGATGGAACGGTTGTCTGTGATTCTGATTTTCCATAATTTCCAGAAGTTAAGAGAATTTCCTTGTCCAGATTCCCCATGACATTTCAATTTGATTATATTGACAATCATATGGTGGCCGTGCGCCATTTTGTACATGCGATATTTTTTTGCGATATTAGTGGTTAAATTATTACAATGCCCGGATCTTATGCGCCAAGTATTTTACAGACTGCAGATGGGAAAAAATAAAAAACCAAATCTTGCTATTACTATTCCACCCGGAAGGTTCAGAAAAGATAAAGTAAACTACAGTCTTACGAAATTTATATAATTTAATAAGTGAACTAATTACAATCAAGGAGCTATAAATAGGATTCCTAGATTTCTGTAGCCGTTAGAAACAGGATTCCTGTACTGGACGATGTTTACTGAATTATTGACGGAGATTGGAACGATGTAAATCTACTTTTGACTCTTTTAAATTCACAGAATCCATTCATTAAATTTACAGTCCTCAGAAGTATATACTAATTTATAGACTAAATTAACCCGCTTGCATTTATTATATTCAAATTCCCAGAACAACAGTGTTCTATTTTATCCCAGAAATAAAAACACGTTACAGTACAAGAAGAATTAAGTGATAAGTGGAGATAAGATTTATGTTTAAGATTGAAAAAATCTGGAAGAATGAATTCATTTCTAATATAACAACATTTCAGGAATGTATATATAGAGTGGTTTTACTCAAATGAGAGTAAAACCAGTTCAAATAAGAATGGTTTTACTTTATAAGTTAAAATGCAATTTAATGTGCTTGGTCCTGTATTCCATTTAATAAAGTAAAACCACTCTTATTTGAGCTGGATCAAGATGTTAGAAGACATCTATAATTTTTATAGTTCAAATATTTCATCTTCAGAAATATCTAACTAAATTCAGTACATTTATTAACAAAAGATGTTTAGAAAAATCTAATTAGCTTTTGCTTACGACAATACCTAAATATCGTTATCAAAACATATAGTACATTCATATCATCATATCAATGTCATTTTGTAAATTTGAAAATGTGCGCATTATTGTTAGATTCATATTTAAGACTGAGTAATTGTAGGTAATTTCAGTTTATCTGTTAAGATTATTTATTCATAAAGAGATTTCTGTTAGCATCTACACTGTGTGTTTTATTTAAATCACGTTGATCCATAGTAATTAGACTACCCTCCACTTGTGAGCCGCAAAGGTGTAATTAAATACTACCCTTTTGTACATGGTCCTTCGAACCGGATTTGAACCAGTGATCTATGGAATATTATATTCTATATAATAATTAGAATATAATAATTTATAGACTAAGTTAACCCGCTTGCAACTAATTTATATTTAACTCATCCTTTTATTTCTCGGTACGTGGCAATAACAATAGGACCACATATATATTTGATATATTTTTATTCAAATGTAAGAAAATTGTTGTGAAAAGCTTTAACTCATATTAACATTTCACAAATAAATTTTGCTCCTAGTAGGTTTGTATATTTTAAAATATTCTTTTCAGCAGTTACTTAGCGCTTATACCTAAGCTGTCATTTTGCATACATATGCTTAGTCAGTCGACAAAGTATCTCGAATTTATTTGGAGAAAAATATTGCAACATTCTTTTAGATGATACCAAACCTTCAATATTTTATTGGAGTAGTAGGTGCAAGAAGTAACAATTGTTTTTATTGAATTTGTTATACAATCTGCTAATATTTTGTATTTGAAAGAATGTGAACTGTAACAAGTTAGTTATACATTTTTCTGTGCAAGAATATTGATCCAGGAATAACAAAATTAAAGCAATTGTTTGACCTGCGGCTTTTTCCAGCGTATTCCGATAGAAAATGTATGTGCATTGAACTAAAAGAATGGTATCATGACGAATTCACCTATAAGGACTGTCGTGGAGTCCTACGGACTCTTAGACAAATTTCAAGTTGTATATTCTTCTTAATATGCACCTATATTCTTTTTAAGTTAGGACTACATCTATCCGATGCGAATTTCTGTAGTGAATATTTATTGTCACGTATTTTTTGGGCGGAGAGGGTTACTCTCTAACGTGACATTGGGGAGCGGGGATTTTTGCATGGTTACATAGCTATCCTCTGCTCTCCCCTTAGCGGTACTAAGATCTTTTATTACTTTATAAGCTTTCACTTTGGTTTAATACTTGGTTCGGTTAATCTAATTATAACAAACTTATTATTTGATTTATTGATAAGGAACGTTCGAATTTTAATCCCCTAGTTAGCCTTAAAGAATTAGAATAAAATAGCAGACTGAACCGTACAGATTTAATCATGCCTCCTGGTCTATTCGTCAACCCTTAACGACCTTTACAAAATTATATAATTAATGTACTTATATTACACCATCACAAACCCAAATTATAATTAAGTTTAATCTTTGACGCACAGTGATCTTATTTACCCCTAATGAATAATTTTAAATTACCCCAAACAATAAACAAACTTGTTACCAAATGATTTTAATCTACTTTATTCGCAAAAATCATGCTTAAAAGAATTATCTAATTTATTACCAAAAGTACTCACTGATATGTACTGTAGATCTCATGCCTATTCATTTAATTAATACCCACACGTTACTCAAACCGACACTCTAATTAATTCATTATTTTATTTTAATAAATTATTATTTCAATCAAATTTAATTCGTAATTAGTATTTTCACTGACCTCTGGAGCATAACCTATGGCGGCCGCTGCCCTATCTTAACGTTGCTTCATATGCCGTTTTTATTTGCTTTCTTGTATCATGTTTTTATTTGTTTTCTGTTTCCCACTCAAATTAGCCTATCAAGGTACAGATATTATGTGATATTTGGCTGGAAAGCCACAAGTTCCAATGGTTCAATAGCTAAGCTATCTTAATGTGCATAAATCTTTTGTGTCGCGCACCATTCTCGTTACAATGATACTGACAGCACGTCTCTTCGTTGTAACCAATTTCGAACCCAAACCCTTTTCTTGTTATGTTCATCCTTAATGCGTTTCAAACTTGAATACTTGATTTCAGTTACTAATTCAAGTAACTGAATGACTACTTGACCCGTGTAAACCGCCCATTAGTGTGTATAATTATAATATGCTGCAATGCATAGGAAAAATACATATACAAGTGTAAATTGAATTACTCCAATCCTTTTGTTTTTAATCATTATTTTTGAATACTCTTATAAATTAATTTTACCATACATTACAAAATTGCGTTTAATTTAAAAAATAAAAATTCGGTATAATCTAACCACATATAGATTCAATTAATGTTGTTAAGTAAAAAGAGAATTTTAAATTTGATTCAAATTTGAGTAATTACATTTTTTTCAAATTTGAATAAAATTTTCGGATTTATTAAATTAATTGGAGATTAATTGGATTTATATGTGGTTTAGATTATATCGAATTTGAATTATTTAATTAATACTCCAACCAATTTTTGCGTTTATATTTGCTTATGACATTTACTTTTCGGAAATAAGAGTCCAAAACGATCAACGGCACTGTGTGTACAAAATTGGTAGGTCACCAGTTACGGATTAATGAAGTGAAATCTGAGTAATTTGGTGCTTACAAATTTTTTTATTTCAAAATTAATTTAATTTATAACCCAAGAAACGTTAGTAGTAACAGATAGTACCAGTTCCTAAATAACGAAAAAATACCGCTACACGGAACGATTACGGTTTTAGAACGTTTTTGGAGCACCTTCTGGAGGGTTGGAGGGTGCTTCCGTAGGTAATATCTGTTACTACTAACGTTTTATATATGTCATTAAGCATTATTTGTTTAATTATTTAATATATTGACAAATCATGCAAATTATGTTTTGTTATTTATAATTTGAAAGAAACAAATAATTTTTGATATGTGACAGTACTGCAAATTTTTTAATAATATAATTTTAAGACATTTTCGTATTGTTTTCAGAAGGCTTTCGGATGGGATGGCACGCAAACCGGTGGAAGTCCATCTGGACATCAAACCGGTGCTATGGGTGCGCCACAAGGTGCACAGGGTCTTGTCCATTGGATGAGTGTAATGGCTGAACATATGGATCCAGCGATGCAACACTACATGTCGTGGAATCAAGAGGTAAGTAAGATTCTTAAACTATTGGTTTTTCATTTTTGTGCTTTCTTTTTGATATATTTTTGAAACTAAATCATTTTTAAATAAATATCTATATGTCGCGGAATCATGTTCAAATTATGACTTTCGTATTGTCACGTTGAAACTGTGACAATGGATTGTGTAAATTGTAATTGAATTGAGGAATTATCCATACATAACTATACACTTTAATTAGATAAAAATTATTAGAGCCCTTAGATGATTAAACCCAAAGATTTATTATTCAAGCCGTCTGTAATAAAATAAGTATGGCTCGTGAATTTAATAAGTAAACTACAAATAAAACTCCACGATATTTTTTATTAATCTATTGTACACTAAATAATTTATTTTTATATACAAATACAATTATATTGTATTCACGTATTGGGGAGTATAATCAAACAAGTACGTGGGATGGTTTATTTGAATTACAAATAGGGAAACTTTAACACAACACTTTTCCTTCTAGGCAAAAATAAATAAATTAATTTCCAAGTAACATTTAATTTGCAAAGGGAATCTATGAAGAATTAATACAGATCGGGTGGATGACAATATATATAATTACAGAGTCGTTCGGTTTGCTTATTATTCATAAAAATTAATACGCCACCGAGAAACCTAAGATGTTTTTACTTTCTTTTGAATAAATTAATATGTACTTACATCGGTACCCTTGACATAATATTTAAATGATACAAAAGAATCGTTTAATTGAAAAATAAAATTAGCGACTATAAAAACTCGAGCTATCAAAACTGACTAAACAATTGAATCATATTTCGGCGACGGTGGCGACGCCTGACTGGCGACCCTGCATAAAAGAAGGTAATTTTTTTTCCTCTTTCTTATTGACTAGCGGTCATGTTGGATTGCGCAACATTTAGGTAATTTTGCGTAATAGCTACCAGTCTTGCGTCATACTATGCCAAAACATAACCTGAAACAACAAAATTTATTTATAATGCAAAAAACTTATTTAAAATACATGTTTCGAATCTAGTTATACAAGTTTGTACGCTCCTTGAGTTTCGAATGTAGTTACTTTTGATCTAGTGACATCTAGCGTAAAAAATTTATATAATAGAAAACTACAGATGAGAGTAGAAAGGAATCGTATTATATATATTGCATATTTCTTAACATACAAACCGAAGCCAATCACCCGTAGCCCGCTATCCAGTTCTGTTATTTTCGCTTATTTTCGGCCTACACAAAAAAGGGTTTACTTCTTATCCTGATTCGTTGTTTATTTGAATTTTTCCACTAATTCAATTCGTTTAAGAAGAAGATCAAAATAAAAATATTTCATCCATCCACCCCCTCCAAGACCGCTGGATCCGCCATTCCGGTGGATCCGTGCTTGCATACATAACCGATAGATCTACAAAGTTTGAAAAAAATAAGCTCATAAATTTACTAAATTTGTTGGTTATTTAATTGTTTTACACTATTCTCTTTAACACTGCCCCTATATATTTTTGCACTATTATTTTTAAAACTGACCCCGTATTATGTTGTTAATAACAACATAAATAAAGTAATAATATAAACCGAGAGTGGCAAATACCATTCATATGCATTAATTTGTTTATGTTTTAATAACAATATAAACAAAGTAATATGTTTGTCACAACTTAACTTTGTATATATTGGTGTTAATAACAATACAAACGAACACGTACAAAAGAAACAGACACAAAATGATTGTATGCAAATTAAGTTTTAAATGTAATTACACTTAATTTACTTTATTCATGTTTATCAATTTATTTATGTTTACTATGTACGTCTTTGTTTATGTTGTAATTAACAACATAACTTTGTTTAGCTTGTTGCAACTAACAATTTAAATAAACACGTACAAAGTAAGCATAAACAACGTGATAATATGTAAATTAAATTTAAAATTTCAATTTAAAATTTTTAAAATTTTTGTTGCTGCTACTACAAACGTAACTTTGTTCACGTTGTTATTAACAACATAAACAAAGTAATAATATGAATCGAGAAATTCGAATACTATTCAAATCAGCATTACTTTGTTTA
This sequence comes from Adranes taylori, assembly GCA_009867245.2. Lineage (NCBI taxonomy): Eukaryota > Metazoa > Arthropoda > Insecta > Coleoptera > Staphylinidae > Adranes > Adranes taylori. The sequence continues at coordinate 7,881 of WYDF02005229.1, forward strand.
TGTTAATTATACATAAGCATAAGCATTTGAATAGTATTAGAATATCTCGGTTCATGTTATTACTTTGTTTATGTTGCTAATAATAACGTGAAACAACATGTTGTTAGTACCAACATAAAAAAATTTGTGTCGTTAACAACAAAATAAAGAAAGTCTTAAACTTAATTTACATATTACTTTGTTTATGTTGTTATTATAAATATAACTTTGTTTAAGTTGTACAACATAAACAAAGGAATAATATGAACAAAGATATCCAAATACTATTCAAATGCGCATTACTTTGTTTATGTTGTTAATAAGAACATAAACAAAGTAATGCGCAGTTGAATAGTATTTGAATATCTCGGTTCATATTAATACTTTGTTTTACTGTTAATAACAAAATTAACAAAGCTATGTCGTTAGTAGAAACAACAAAAACAAAGTTATGTTCTTAACAGCAACATAAACAAAGTAATAGTATGTAAATTAAGTTTGAAATTTCAATACAAAGTTTTTAAACTTTATTTACATATTACGTTTTTAAGTTGTTATTAACAACATAACTTTGTTTATGTCGTTGCTACTAACAACATAACTTTGTTTACGTTGTTATTAACAATATAAACAAATTAATAATATGAACGTTATGTGCATTTGAATAGTATTTGAATACGTCGGTGCATATTAGTACTTTGTTTATGTTGTTAATAACAACGTGCGCAAAGAGCTGTTATTAGTAGCGACAACATAAACAAAGTTATGTTCACAAAAACATAATCAACATCATAGAATTTTCAATTAAGTTTAAAATTTCGGTTTAAAATTTTTAAACTTAATTTACGTATTACTTTGTTTAAGCTGTTATTAACAACATAAACAAAAGAATAATATGAACCGAGATATTCAAATACTATTCAATTGCGCACTACTTTGTTTATGTTAATTACTACATAAACAAAGTAATGCGAAGCTGAATAGTATTTGAATATCTCGGTTCATATTAATAGTTTGATTAGATTGGTAATAACAACGTGAAAGTTATCACAACGTGAAACGTGAAAGTGCACATACGTGAAAGTTATGTTGCTAGTAGCAACAACATAAACAAAGTTATGTTGTTAACAACAACATAAAAAGTCATAGTATGTAAATTAAGTTTGATGTTTCAATTTAAAAGTATTAAACTTTATTTACATATTACTTTGTTTAAGATGTTATTAACAATACAACTTTATGTTGTTGTTACTAACAGCATAACTATGTTTCCGTTGTTGTTAACAACAAAACAAAGTAATGCTATGAACCGAGATTTTCCAATACTATTCAAATGCTACTTTGTTCATGTTTTTTCATAGTATTTCTGTGTTTTGTTTTTAATAACAACGTGAACAAACTTATGTTCTTAGTAGCAACAAAATAAACAAAGTTTTGTTGTTAACAACAACATAAACAATGTCATAGAAAGTAAATTCAGTTTAAAATTTCAATCTAAAATTTTTAAACTCAATTTACATATTACTTTGTTTAAGTTGTTTTAAACAACATAACTTTGTTAATGTTGTTATTAACAACATAAGCAAAGTGTTAATATGAGCCGAGATATTCAAATCATCTTCAAATGCACATTACTTTGTTTATATTAATTACATCATAATTTTTAAAACCAGCTTCTATTCTTAATTACCACATAAACAAAGTAATGCGCATTTAAATAGTATTTGAATATCCCGGTTCATGTTATTATTTTGTTTTATTGTTAATAACAACGTGAACAAAGTTATGTTGTTAGTAGCAACAACATGTACAAAGTTATGTTGTTAACAACAACATAAACAATGTCATATTATGTAAATTAAGTTTAACATTTCAATTTAAATATTTTAAACTTAATTTATATGTTATTTTGTTTGTTATTAACAACATAACTTTCTTTATGTTGATATTAACAACATGAACAAAGTAAGAATATGAACCGAGATATTCAAATACTATTCAAATGCGCATTACTTTGTTTATATTAATTACCACATAAATAAAGTAATGCGTATTTGAATATTTCAGTTTATATTATTAGTTTGTGTACGATTTGTATTATTAATATTACGTTGTTAATAACAACGTGAACAAAGTTATGTTCTTAGTAGAAACAACAAAAACAAATTTACGTTATTAGCAACAACATAAACAAAGTCATAGTATGTAGATTAATTTTAAATTTTACGATTTTAAATTTAATTTCCATATTACTTCGTTTATGTTGTTATTAACAACATAAACATAGTAATAATATATAAGTTTAAAATTTTAGTTCATAATATCTATATATGTGGCAATTATTTCATGGCTTGTCTACGTTGCCAAAGTGATTTATATTATTATTGGAATAGATAAATATGACAAATGATATATCCTTGTAAAGAGGATTTTTTACAGTTTTAGGATACGCGATCAAAATTGGGCACGCTACAATTAAAATTTTGAATGTATTTTGTTAAATCAAATCCATTTGATGTTTAATTGTATTGGTGGATATGGGCGATACTAGATAAATAAATGTACAACAACTTTTCTTTTATAACATGTTATCATATCTCTAACAATGGTCGAGATATCTGCTGACAGCTAGAATCAAACATGTCCCTTCTATAAATTGATTACACAACTAATTTGCACACTATTATTTTTAAAACTGACTTGTATTTTCTTGGCACTATGATTTTTAAAACTGACCCTGTATACTCTCAGTAGAAGAACTATAAATCTGAACTACAGATAACAAAAAAAAACGCAGTTATTATGCTCATAACCCCCACTCCTGAATCTTATCAAAACCGGTTTACACATTTTTGTGCACTTTTCCTACACAACGTGCAAATCCCTTCTTATACTTGAGTTTAATAAAAAATTCTTTAACAAAATTACTGTTTGATCAATAATAAGAAAGTATTAAAAGAATTTATTAAATCGAGAAGGCTAGGTAATAGTAATAGACATATACGTGCTATATACATGAAAACGTCTTGCATATATTAAAAAAAATTGAGAAACAAAAAAATTAGACAATGTCCTTTTTAGTCTCACGCAAATAAAAAATAATATCCTTAAGCCTTAACGACTGTTAAAAAGCACATACGTAAATCCAACCCTTCATTTTTTTTTCTTCGTTCCGGTGTACAGAAATTTTTTTCTCACGAACATGCAAACTTTTTATTATACAATCTCCATGTATGATGGAATGAAGAGAAAAAATAATAGGCCCATACATCTTCCGTTTGTCTAAGCTTTAATTTTTTCAAAAATAACGATGATGAGTCCGTATTTAACTGCTAAGGCTGCATTTAAAATAGCGGTCCCGATATTTTAAACCTTGCGTCAACGTGATTTGCATACGTGATCTGTAGGAATTTTCATCTTTTCAATGGGGTGAAGGCCTCAGGTCGTTTTTGTTTGCATTTTTATAGTGCTTTCTTTTAACCTATTCAGTGTACAGGTTTTTTTTTTCTTCTTATGTTTTTTTTATCTGCAATTGTTCTTATGTTTACTCTTTCTATATTGTCTATGCAGTGCATTACAATGTGTGTCTAGTGTTTGATGATTTGTGTTGCGGTATGAGTATGTAGTATGCAAATTTATTATTTAGAAGGAAAGGATTTAAATTTGCATACTAGATGTGCATAAAAAAATTTTACATACTAAATCGGTTCGCATAGATACTACTCCTTTCTTAAATAAAATTATTTTTATCAAATTGATATGAAATTTCGGAAGATTTTATACTATTATCTAAGAGCGCTAAGTGCGGTATTACATCTAACAATTTATCGATCAATTTATCGCCCAATAAATTATCCTTTTAGAAACTGATTAGACATATCAATAAATTGCCACATTTTTTTTCAGTAATGCCAACATAGAACAAATAATTCATGGAATTTTAGGTTATTAAATAAAACTTTTTTCGTGTGATCCACAAATTTAATTAAATATTCTTTAACGTTTTCGATTAAATAACCATCATCAGAAGAGCAACAATACAACAATATTATATTAGGTTTAAAAAATTTAAATAAATAAATTTAAATTTTAATTAATATAAATGAATTAAAATGACATTGAAAAAATCAAAATATTTGAAGTATTAAATTTAAACACGTGCACAGAAGTACTATTATAAAAGAAAAGAAATCATGTTTCGTAATTTTTTTAGAAAGACTTCATTTTGATATTATATTTCAATATTCAAGATTTAAATTATTTTTATCATATTATAAAAATAATAATTTCATTTTATTTTACATTTTATATTTATGAATTGCAGATTTTTGTATAATCTAGTTTGAATTATTATTAATAGACAATTATTAATATTTTTAATTTTATACATAAAAAATCTGTATTTTAAATGTAAATTTTTGTTATGTATAAAAATTCGAATATTACCAAAAAAAAGAGTGTAATGAAGATATGTGATCATTTAAATTAAAATTGCTCATTTTTCTAATTAAATTTCTGATTTCTAGATCTTCTGCAAAATTGAGTTTTTTGTACTTTTATTATAAAAATGAATTGCTGAAATAAAATTATTTAGATTGTTTTCTAATAAATGATTAGTAAAATTATCTGATTTTAAGCATCTTATATGTTCTTTTATGCGTATTTTAAATTGTCTTCTAGTTTGACTTATGAGTTGAGCAGAACAGTAAGAGATGTTTCTAATATGTGGGAGTGAAAAATGTTGTCTATATTTACTAAACGTATTGTATTTACTAAATACTGACATAAGAACAAAGTATTTTTCACTCCCATACATTGGAAATATCTCTTAAAAATCAAGAATATTTTAGCTTATTGATTTTCAACCCTTTTGATCTTTAACGTTTTCGATTAAATGAACCATCATCAGAAGAGCAACACTACAACAATATTATATTACGTTAATAAAATTTAAATTAATTAATTGCAAATATAATTAATATAAATGAATTAAAATGACATTGAAAAAATCAAAATATTTGAAGTATTAAATTTAAACACCTGCACAGAAGTACTATTATAAAAGAAAAGAAATCATGTTTCGTAATTTTTTTAGAAAGACTTCATTTTGATATTATATTTCAATATTCAAGATTTAAATTATTTTTATCATATTATAAAAATAATAATTTCATTTTATTTTACATTTTATATTTATGAATTGCAGATTTTTGTATAATCTAGTTTGAATTATTATTAATAGACAATTATTAATATTTTTAATTTTATACATAAAAAATCTGTATTTTAAATGTAAATTTTTGTTATGTATAAAAATTCGAATATTACCAAAAAAAAGAGTGTAATGAAGATATGTGATCATTTAAATTAAAATTGCCCATTTTTCTAATTAAATTTCTGATTTCTAGAGTTTTTTTTTACTTTTATTATAAAAATGAATTGCTGAGATAAAATTATTTAGATTGTTTTCTAATAAATGATTAGTAAAATTATCTGATTTTAAGCATCTAATATGTTCTTTTATGCGTATTTTAAATTGTCTTCTAGTTTGACCTATGAATTCAGCAGATCAGTAAGAGATGTTTCCAATGTCTGGGAGTGAAAAATGTTGTGTCTATATTTACTAACCTTATTGTAGTAAATATATAAAAAATTTCATTTCAATAAATAAAATAAAAATTTCTAAAAAATATAAATTTTATTAAAATATAAAATTTTATTAAAATATAAATTTCAAATATATAACACTTTGATCGAAATGTTTCAGGAATTTATTCAGAAAATTAAAAATACAAGTTTATTCAATAAAATCGATATTATCCCCTTCAAAGTACTTTCCATCGACTACAACGCACATACGCCAGCACTCCTTATCCAATCCTCGAAACATTTTTGGTATGACTAACACAGTCTTCTTTGATTTTTCCATTATATCCTTTTGGCTGTTAACTGCGTTACCCGGTGCAGTTCTTCGAGTTGACCGCAGGAATTCATCTGGACCTGTAGTAGAGAAAAAATATATAGAAAAACAGAAAACAAATAATACGTTGGAATTAAAATTTTATTC